>CAUYRH010118708.1:0-39610 GCA_963574655.1 Perodicticus potto
CCGCCACAACGCCCGGCCATTTTTTGGTTGCCGCCGTCATTGTTGTTTGGCGGGCCCAGGCTGGATTCGAACCCGCCAGCTCAGGTGTTATGTGGCTGGCGCCTTAGCCCGTTGAGCCACAGGCGCTGAGCCATATTTTATGTATCTTATCTTACCCACTGTGCCCGGATTCATATATATCTTATCTTACAACATGCACACAGGTGAAGAAGGGCACAGCTAGTGACTCGAAGCTGACTTTATGTTCCTCCCCACCTCCATGATGTTGTTCCTGGAAAAACCAGAAATGACCTCTGAGCAGCTGTGCTGGAGGAGGAAGGACAATGCTGACCCCACAGCCAAAGTCCTCAGAGAGCTCAGACTAGAAGCAGCAACAAATAAATGCTACACTTCCCTATGCAAATAAATAAGGTTTCTCCTATACTGAACCCCTGCTCTCCTTCTGGAGTCTGGAACTTTGGTAGCTGTCTGGCAGTGACAACCGGCCACCCTAAAATCCCTGGCATTGAGTGTGATGAGCTTCTTTGGTAACCACATGTCAAATGGGTCATCCTCTGAGAGGAATCTGGATGCCTGTGCACGATTTCCTATAGACTTTGTCCTATGCACCTCTTTCCTTTTCTGATTTTGCTGTCTTTTCACTGTATAAATTTTAACACAAGTATTCCTTGTGAATCACTGCATCTGGGGTGGTCTCAGAGACCCCCCCTCCCTGGCCCTCAGAGTCACACATAGGGAGGGATCTCAATAAGGTGAGGATGTTCCTATGATTCACAGAAGCAGAGGTAAGCTACTTGTGGAACCTGCCAGGGCGAGGCCTCCTCTATGAGCTGGGAAAGGTGAACCCCTGCCCCATTTGGAAAATACTTTTTAACTCAGTTAAATCTCTTTTGTCTCTGGTGTAAAATAATATTAAAGGATTTTTTAAAGAGCAAAACATAAAACATCCAGGCTCGGCACCTGTGGCTCAAGCGGCTAAGGTGCCAGCCACGTATGCCTGAGCTGGTGGGTTCGAATCCAGCCCGGGCCTGCCTAACAACAATGACGGCTGCAACCAAAAAATGGCCGGGCATCGTGGTGGGCGCCTGTAGTCCCAGCTACTTGGGAGGCAGAGGCAGGAGACTCGCTTGAGCCTAGGAATTGGAGGTTGCTGTAAACTGTGATGCCACGGCACTCTATCCAGGGTGACAGCTTGAGGTTCTGTCTCAAAACAAACAAACAAACAACAAAAAAAAACACAAAACATCCTGGCTTGGTGCCCACAGCACAGTGGTTACGGCGCCAGCCACATACACCAAGCTGACAGGTTCGAAACCAGCCGGGGCCAGCTAAAACAATGACAACTGCAACAAAAAAACAGCCAGGCATTGTGGCGAGTGCCTATAGTCCCAGCTACATGGGAGGCTGAGGCAAGAGAATCGCGTAAGCCCAAGAGTTAGAGGTTGCTGTGAGCTGTGTTGCCACAGCACTCTACTGAGGGCAATATAGTAAGACTGTCTCAAAAAAACCAAAAAACATAAAACATCCTTCAAACAAGGAAAAAATGCTTTTTTAATGCCTTAGCCTTACATTTTATTTCTTACAAATTTACTAGAAAACCTGAAACCTGGTAGAGACTATATTTCTCTAGAGATATGTGTAGTCTCCTAACTCCAACTTTGACCAAACAGCTACCATGAAATAAATGAATGTTTACATGACACAGGTGCTCGGAGGCCTCGGGGGCACCTGGCCTGAGCTAGTGCCAGGGGTGGAGTGTCAGGATCCTGTTCCCATCACAAACGCTTTTAAGTAAGACAGACTACCTGCCAGTGTCCAGAGCAATGAGTAGAAAGGGAAGGCTACTCCTCAACCTGAAAGGTGTGTGTGATCAACAGATATGAACCCTGCACAACCCAAATCCTCCTGAAGACCCCCAGCCTAAGTCAAAAAGACTCTGTGGTGTCTCCAGCGCGCCGTCCTCTGGGAAGATTAGAGAGTACTCACTCACACCTGAGTAGGGTGCCAGGACAGCCTGCCCACTGTCAAGGCCAGAAGGACCAGGCTCACCTAGCCAAGTCAGGAGAGAAGCTGCGCATGACAGTCGTGCAGGGTGACCAGGGAGACAAAGCCTTACCATTCGAGAATATTTGAAGGGAGGGGCTCAGCACAGATGTAAGGCACCGGGTCTTTCTTAATCCGAAGATAGTCCTGTTTTAGTCTCTGGGTTGCTGTTGTTGGAGCTCTCTTACTGCTGTTGCTGCTCATCTATTAAAAACAAATGTTTACATTTATAGAGAATAAGAAATGGACAACAACTCTTCTCATCCCAAGCTTCATAAGCCATGATCTTCTGCTCTCATTTCTGCAGCCCATAATTCGTTTGAATGTGCACATCTCATGCCAGGCACCCGGAATCACAGCCAGCAGGTGACTCTAACTTGCCACCCACCCAGATGTCCAGAGGCCCTCAGGGTCCTTTTTCCAACCATCTTGCCACCACCTTCGCTTATGCAATGTATGACATAGGTGCAAAGATAAAGAGAACCCCAAAGCCTCAGTTCTGTCCTCAAAGAATCTAAATGGGAATAAAGACAACAATCTTAAAGGGCCATAGGTAGGTGTCCTGAAGCCTGCCTGGTTCAGATCCCGAAAACAGTGGTGCATGTCTTCCAAATCTGAGCTTGGTGATGCCTCGTGGGATTGAGTATTTACATGAAGGAAAATTTCAAGTACCACAAACCAGCTGATCTGCCCCAAAACCTGCTGGACAATATTTACCATTGGTCACCAGCAAATGGAGCAAAGGAGCCTCATTCTGAGGCCAGAGGGACAGAGACTCTTGAAAGACCCCAAGGCATTGGTTGGGCATAGAAGTCATGCCTTCTAGGGAGAAGGGGCCGGGCCACAGGTGGGCAGGCATAGCCTCAGGAAATGCAAAGGGCCTGGCAACAGCACTGGTCACTGTGTCAGGAACCCAAGCACAGTGAGGGGTGAGATTAAGACTGGCCAGAGAGGCAAACACAGGGCAGGGCTCAGAAGACCTTTGGACAAGCCTTACAACAGATCACATCTTCTATTAGAAAGGCCACATTAGTCGCTCAGCTGGACAGTACCAAAGACTAGGCAAAGGGAGTGAGGCAATGCCACCACCATTCAAGAAAAAAAAGACTGGAGGCCAGGCATGGTGGCTCACACCTGTAATCCCAGCACTTGGGAGGCCGAGGTGGGTGGACTGCCTGAGCTCACAGGTTTGAGACCAGACTGAACCAGAGCAAGACCTCGTCTCTAAAAAAATAGCCAGGCATTGTGGCGGGTGCTTGTAGTCCCAGCTACTTGGGAGGCAGATGCAAGAGAATCGCATAAGCCCAAGAGCTAGAGGTTGCTGTGAGCTGTGACGCCATGGCACTCTACTGGGGGTGACAAAGTGAGACTCTGTCTCAAAAAAGAAAAAAGAGGGCGGCGCCTGTGGCTCATCAAGTAGGGCACCAGCCCCATATACCAAAGGTGGCGGGTTCAAACCCGGCATCAGCCGAACTGCAAAACAGAAAAATAGCAGGGTGTTGTGGCGGGCATCTGTAGTCCCAGCTACTTGAGAGGCTGAGACAAGAGAATCACCTAAGCCCAGGAGTTGGAGGTTGCTGTGAGCTGTGTGACGCCACGGCACTCTACTGAGGGCGAAAAAGTGAGACTGTCTCTAAAAAAAATAAAAAAAAGAAAGAAAGAAAAAGAAAAAAGAAAGAAAAGAAGAAAGACTGATCAGGGACCTGGGACGCCCTCAGTTACATTCTAGAAGATGAGGAGAGGGTGGTGATCAGGACACTGAACTCCTCACTGCCACGGACATCAGAATAGCTCCAACTTGGATCTCTTATACACTGGAGTTTCTCATAACTTAAGATGGAAATAAAAAAAAGGTCTGCAGCTATAAATAAAGTGTGAAACCACTAGTCTAAAATATGGAAACGAGGACGTGGGGATATGCAAGGATGGAGAGAAAAGGACCAAGAGACATTCCTCTGGTCTACTATGGGCAGGCTAGGTGTGGACAGTGGAGCAGAGGTGTCCACACCTTTCCGCTACAGTCAGCCCCAGACCACTGTAAATGCCACATTTCAACAACACCGTGAGTCAGGGCTCCCGACCTGTCTCACACAGCACTATCTGACCAAAAGCTTTAATCACAGTCCTGGACAACAGTGACCATGAGCAACAGCCAGCGACCTCCACCTGACCTCCCAGTTCATACAAACCTGAAGTCTACCCCACACCCGCCTTGGGTCCTTTTTCCTTAGGGTTCCCTGTGAATAGCTGTATACTCATCTCACCAAAAGGTCTCTATACACTTGGCTACTATGGGCTTACTCCTCAGAGCAATGTCACCACCAGATGATCTAGTGTCTGCCTCCCCACCAGTGTCAGCTCCTATTAACAACAAAGGCTTGGTGCACTCACTCCACACCCCTAGGACCCACAGGGGCTCAGCCAGACAGCCCGTAGCGGCCCTCCCACAGGGTATGCCCATCTTGTTCGTCCTTTTGGGATCCCCTTCCCACTCTTATCCACTGACCCTAATGCAGGATCCCACTACTTTTCCTACCCAGTGTCTCCCAGTTGCTCCAGGCCTCTCTGTTCCTAATCATTCCCAGCTTAGGCCATTTTATACAGTGATGTCAACGTAAAGTTCTGATCATCCACCCCACTCCCCAATAGCACCTGAGGTTCCTCTTCAATACCTCCTCCTGTCTGCCAATCCTTGGACAAAGCAGCCCCAGCCACTCTCCTGGCTCCCAACTCCCAAGACCCCTGACAGAGCCTGAGCTCCAAACCCCTCACAGACCCACCTCTCCTTCTAACAACTGCTTCTCAGCCCAGTCTACAGGTGGAAAACTCACCTAGGCCCTTTCCAATCCAGATGGAAGGCCACCTCCTTCAGAAGCCTCCCTGATTCCCCTCATCAAATGCCTCCCACTTGGTCCTTCACCTGACTGACACATCATGCAGGGGCCTTTGGAACCAGCAGAGGCGAGCGTGGGCTCTTCTTCTGCCTGGCTCTGCCGTAAGTGCTCCCACCAGGAGCAGGGCTGCAGTCCCTCAGCTTCTGGCTGGAGAAGTCAAATGGGTCAGGTAACAAACAGCAATGACTCAAAAGCGGAACTGCCACATAGTACTTGTTCCTTCTTTTAAAAGTTCACCATGAAGTTAACACTCCACCATATGCAAAATAACTCTGGCTAATTCAAATACAACTGTATTCTGACTCAGCTAAGTAGTCAGATTGGATGCTTTATCAAGGTTAGTGGACATATTTTTAAAGTTAGTGACAAGCACGGAAAAGTGAAACATGTTCTGTGTGGTCAGTCATGCCCAAACCTCTGCCCTATGCCCAAACCTCTGCCCTATGCTTGCTGAGAGGTGTGATCTGTAAAATCACATTATGATACAATGGCTCAGTTTCCTCAACTATGCCTCCTCTGCCTCACAGAGAACAATGCTCTTGACTCAGAGGTTTGAGGAGACTGTTTCTCCTAATTCTCCCTATCCAAACATGACAGCAGGAAGGGCAGGGAACATATATAACACTACAAAGGACTCAAAATAACGTGAAAACACAGTGTGAAGCATATGTGCCTCAGGTTCCCTTCAAATAAGTCCTGATGAAAAACATATGGTATATCATACTTTTAGGAGACAGACAGCTAAAAAAATAAACAAATAAAAGGCATAGATAAAAATCGCTATCTCAGCTCAGCGCCTGTGGCTCAAGCGGCTAAGGCACCAGCCACGTACACCTGAGCTGGCGGGTTTGAATCCAGCCAGGGCCCGCCAAACAACGACAGCTGCAACCAAAAAATGGCCGGGCGTTGTGGTAGGTGCCTATAGTCCCAGCTACTCGGGAGGCGGAGGCAAGAGACTCGCTTGAGCCCAGGAATTGGAGGTTGCTGTGAGCTGTGATACCAGGGCACACTATCCAGGGTAACATTTTCGGCTCTGTCTAAAAAAAAAAAAAAAAAAAAAAAAAAAAAATCGCTATCTCACACACACTGCAGGAAAGTAACCTGCATCCCCACCAAGGGCCAGACCCTTCAGGTCCATGTTGCTGTGGGATGCCCAGCACACCTTCACCTCACTCCTCTTTTCTCTAGACACCTCTTTTCTACTCTGAGTGTGGGTAATCAGGTTATCTTGTGCCAGGAGACCTTGCCTGGCCATCAGATAGGCACATGACACACCCAGGCCTGTCACAGAAGCAGCTTCCTTTCCCAGCAGATTGCTCCACAGGCTGGATGGAGTCCCAGGGCTGAAGGCAGCCCCACCACCCCTCACACACCTGCCTGAGAATCTAGCTGCTACAAACGAGGTCAGCAGTGCCAAGTTGTGCACAGATTACTGTGCACCTACGTCCAACCCTGCCTAAAGTCTCCATACTGGACTTTTCAATTCAGTGATATCCTTAAGTTCTCTTCTTTGAAGCCTGATTACACCAGTTTCACTCACCTGGACTGAACAGAGTCCTGACCTCCACCCTGCCCATACTTCAACCCATGGGCTCTCACAGTTCTCACACTGCGTTGTCCTTAGCTGCCTCCCCGCTGTGCTGTAGGCTTACCTTATTTGGGTCCGGCCGAAAATTGGGAACTGTACGTTAATTACACGCACACCTGCCAAATAGGACGCACTAAAAAGACCAGACGCGTACACCTGGCCAGAGGCTGAGCTGATGGCCTGAGCACAGGTCGGGGTTTGGGTTAGGGCCCAAGTCCACCCCAGCGCGCCGGCCGCCTGGACTCTGGCTTCCCACTCTTACCGCCTGGATTTTCTGTTATTTTACACCCAGAAACACAGTCGGGACCACACTCGTCTCTCTTGGGGCTCATGTGACAATGTGAGGTTCCAACTATTCAGGGGTGAAGCGGCGGCGGCGGGCTCAACGGCAGCGTCCCCCAACACACTCTTCAGGACACATTTACGAATCAAGGTCAACACTGGCTCGTCCTGGAGGTGCCCACGAGTGTCCCAACTAACTGCAGGCCTGTTCGTAGGAGACCCAGCCGTGCGACCAACCAAACCCCCAACCCGGCGGTGGATGCCCCCAGCCCGGAGCCCCGGCGACTCGCCGTAACCGACCTCTGGTTCTGTGCTGGGACGCTCCGGGCCGGGGCCCCGCGGGCGGCGGGAACGAACGGAGACGGCAGTGCAGAGTCCTCCGCGGCCCCGCGCCCCGGCCCTCACCTGCAGCTGGCTCCGCCGGGCGGACGAACAGCCCGAGGCCCCGGCGCTGCGGGAGCGCGCGCTCACCTCTCCCCGTCGCCGCGGGTGAGCCGCCGCCGCGCTCAGGCTCGCCGTGGTTGAGACCGGAGCAGGGTGCGAAAGAATGGGACCCGCACCGGAGACAGCCGCACCACGCCGGGACCGAGCCCACAGCACCCGCCGAACCTCCACCGCCTCCTCCGCCTCCACCTCAGCTTCCAAGATGGCTGCCTATGGGGCGGGGCCTAGACGCACTTCCGCTTCCAGTGCGCGGTTTACCAGGGGGTGGCCGCTCTAGGCAGCCTGGCGGACGACGCCCACATCTCTGTTGTCTCCGGCTCCAACTAAGACTGTCAGCGCGTGCGCACTGGCAGGCAATTCCGCGGAGCAGGGCTCCAGGTGGAGAAGGCCGGCGCTTGCGCACTGGCGGGGAGCTGCACGAGGTGGTTCCCGCGCCAGTTCTCGAGTCTCGCGATGCGGTCCCGCCCCCGGGCCGTCCTGCGGCCATAGCACTCTCCGCGGGTGGCTCCGGGAGCAGTGAGCAGCCGCTAAAGGACCCCGGCGGGGAGAGGGACTTCCAGCTCTCCCACCAGCCTCTTCCAGCCTGTGGTCCCGGACGGCGGCGTCGGGCGAGGAGCCTGCCGCATCCACCCTGAGCTCCCTCCGGCCGATCACGCAGTCGTCGTGCCCGGAGGATCCCGCTCAGGCTCGTCCGCTCCCACGGTCCGCCTGCCCTAACAGGACACGCCCTCAGCCTCTAGCCTGAGCCCCTTGAGCCGGTCCCGGGGTTCCGAGTAAGCGCAGGGCCGGCTCCAGGTATCCGGGACAGTGTGACACGCCGTGACCGCCTCACATCCCGTACCGGTGCCCAGCACCCTCTGTGGGCCAGCCGTTGCCCCACTGGAACCCTCGGGACAGACCGGGAATGGACCTGTGGGGGAGTGGTCTTCCTCTACACCCTCCACCCCCAACTCTCCCGCTCTGACTTGGCAGGTTTGGAGGGATGTGTGGTAGAACTCTGGGAATGGGCCTGTGGGGCAGATGGCAGAGGGAGGCCAGTGCAGGATCCATCACAGGAAAGGTGGCTGACACATGACAACTGAAGGTCCCCTGGCCCTGGGGCAGAACCTAGGCGTGTCCATCTGTCTGCCAGTCCCCCACTAGCGAGTCAGCCCATGGGAAACCCGCTTGTTTTCTCTGGCTTTCACCAAGCTCTACCTTCTGCTGCTGCCCTCAGGAAATATGCAGGGCAGACAAAGCTGTTTTCAGAGTGTGGAAAGTCATGACGAGTGGTCCTGAGGCTTGAGAAGGCTCTAGTCACCACCTGCTGCCAGCCTGGCTGCCTGGCCATCAGCTCTATGGCCAGAGCACTGAACAGCTTGTGTCTCACTGACCAGGACCATGCATCTGAAAGTCATGGACGGAAGTCCATATGGGCTAAAGGTATGAACACACCTCTGCGTCACAGCCACCACCGAGGCCATAGCCTGGAACAGACCAAGTCCTTCCCCTGGCTCAGTTTGTTTTTAAGTAAATATCCCAGCATACTTATAGAGACACTGCAGGTGCTGGAGCATCTTGGCAGGAAGACTGCAGAAGAAGCTTCCAGCCTCTTTCTCACAAAGAGGAGCATACCTGAGTCACACCCAAAGGGAAAAGGCACCTGAGACAGGTGCGGCCAGAAGGTCTTATCCAGACACCACGACCCCACCTACCCACATCTGCAACCTCCTGGTCAGTGGGACACAGGGTGCTCAGGGCTCGGGCCACAGAGCTGATGGCCTTAGCAGCTGGGATAGGGAGCAAGCAGCCAGGCTGGCAGCAGGTGGTGACTAGAGCCTGCTCAGGCTTCAGGGCCATGAGTCTAGAGGCAGGAGCTACCCTTCTGTAGGAGCAGAGCCTGGGGTTAGCCTTCAGGAGGGACTTCCCGCCATCACTGCAGGGCATGGGTCATGGAGGGTATGCCCCTGCCCTGACCAGGGCTCCCTCTTCCATGGGAAGGCCAGGGGCTTTGTGCTCCCCACAAGCTGCCCCTTGGCTAGACCAGTTCCCCAAGGCTGAACTCTTCTGCTGGCTCACTCCTGGGATGGAGGGAAGCACAGGTTGCTCCAGTTTGGGGGTCTCCTGCTGTGGCAGCTCAGGCTGCTCTTGTGCCCCGATCTCAATGGCAGTACAGCCCACTCACTTGTAGACAGCTGCTCAGAGATGGATCTGGGAACTCTGCCACTGACCCACAGCTACCAGCAATGTCAGCTAACCCCTGCTTTGAGCTTGAAGAGGTGCTGTGGCCCCATTTTCCATGGGGAAGCAGGCTCAGAGAGGTGGAATAACTCAGGGAGGCTACACAGTCAGTGACAGAGCTGCAGTTTACTCCCGGCCCTGGGAGGGACCAGGGCCCCTCTTCATTAGTGTCACTTCCCTTTCTCAGGATATCACCAGTGGCTGCTGCCTCCCACCAGAGCTGCCAGACCGGTGACCTCACCCATTCTCAGAGTGGAAGCTGGGCCTGCTGGACCCAGTGACTTCCTCATGTCAGCCCAGGTACTTGTTGCCAATGGGCTGGGGCAGTCAGGAACCCAGAGTCAGCCTGGGGCAAGGGGAAGGGCCCGAGTCCACTCTCCAACCTGGGACCAGGCTGAGGGTCTAGTTGTTGGGGACAGCAGGGCCCCAGGAGGATGGGGTTGTCCTGCACCTGCACACCATCTGTTCTCGCACAGCCACACTTCAGCCAAAGATCTTGGCTGGGGAGACAGTGTGACTTGCCCCACACGTGCTGGCTTATGCTCTCAGCGTGTAGCATGTCCTCTTGGCATGTGTGTGGTAGGTGATGGCCTTAGTATCCAGTGGGGAAAGTGAACCCTGTGCCTACTTTGAGCACCACTACCTCCACACCTAGGCCCTGGGTGTTTCTCACAATTAGTGCCTGTCCCATTGGCTAGGCAGCTAGTCCTGAGGGACACCCAGGTGCTGGTAACAGAGGCCCCCATGCAGCATCCCTCAGCCACAAATACCAGTGGTCAGATCTGGACATGTGAGCTGGGCAGGCACCCTTCCCAAGACTGGCAGGAAGTAAGAGCCAGGGCTCACCATAGTCTGCTTGGAGCCCATGTCTGACCTGAGACCTGTGTTCCAGAAGTTGGGGAGGACAGAGGGGCATCCAAAGGGGTCTTGGGCCAACACTATCCCCTTCTCCCGCTTCAGGAACTACCATCCCTTCCAGCCAACAAGGGCCAGGGCCCAGACCTCACTGGGGCGGCTCCAGGTGAGAAAGGCATACCTGGCAGAGGCCCGCATTTCTGCCCCCCAACCCCCCATCCTGGTTTGGGAGCAGGGGTGGCTATCTGGCCATTGGACCCCACCCTGCAGGCCTGTTCCATGCCCAGTGGCCTCAAGCCACATCCACTTTGGAGCTGCCATCCTGGCTGCCCACCATACACTGCGAGCAGAACAGCAGTACCCAGCAGGCTTTCCTTCCCAGGCCAAGGCCCTCCTGGGGTCTCCCCAGCCTGAAGTGGAGAGTGTGTCTCACTGGGAGGACATGTGCTGGACAGACCCTCAGAAGATATTTCAGACACTGCAGGGGTAGCACTCAGGGTGAACGCTACTGACAGTGTGAGCTATGCATTTGACCACAGTGTGTGTGCGTGGAGCCAGGCAAGAAGAGAGGTGGCATGGCTTGTCTTGAACACACACGCCCACGGTGAATTGCAGGAGGGGCAGGCAGCCTGTGCAGGGCAGGGTTCCAGTTCTTCCTAGAGTGTGTGGTATATCCTGCTATGTGTGACTGTACACCTGAGTGTGAGGGGCTGCGACCTCCACCCCTGCTGTGTCTGAGGTACCCACGGCCACCTGTAAGTCTTGAGCCTTCTGTCCAGAGGTCCAGACCCTGCCCCATCTCCAGGAAGCCCTGGATGCTCCAACTGGATCCTGAGACCCTCTGCAAGGCACCCCCTTCTCCTTCCTGCCCAGCTGAGGAGGAAGAGTGGTTACGCAAGTCAGAATCATCCAGACACCTGCATCTCCCCTGTAACATGCTGGTATAGCCTGCCTTACCTGTGGGCTCAGCGTGGGCATCGAGACTGCCCTCATTGCCCAGTGCTGGCAGGAGCTCCTGCAGGCTGTGTGAAGAGTGTGGGAGACCCAGGAGCAGAGTGGAGTGGCCTCTAGTCTATGCCAGCTGGTGCTTGCAGGGCCCCCAGTCTTGGCGGCAGGAAGCCCAGCACATTGCTCCACTGGGGACAGTTTGGAAGATCCTCAGGTTCTAGAGACTCAGCATGTCTGAACCAGCAGGCCTGGGACCCTGGAGCCTCCAGGCAGGACTGGGGCCAGGCCAGCCAGCCAGGCTGTACATCCCTGGATTCCCTGGTGTCCCCACAATGGGCTGGTTGGCCCAGGGGCCCACGTGTCCTGAAACACAAAATCTTCCCCAGTCACTCAGTATGGCAGATGATGCCTCACCTTGGCCCATAGTACTGAACAATGCCAAGGCTTAACTCTCACCCCAGACCTGGCCACGCTGGCTGCTGGAGGTCCATGTCATCAAGGCCAAGAGATGCTTATTCCCTGGGCCCAGACCACAGGGACCCAACACAAACCCTGCTCTGGGCGTGTCACCTGGGCCTGGTCTTCCCCAGAGGCCCCACCCACCCGCCTCAACCTCACCTGCAGATACCTCGTTCTCTGCCATCCTGCTGCCCGACCACCCAGGCTGAGCTCCAAGGCCATGACAAGAAATGCCTGAGGTGGTGCCCGAGCTCTGGGGTTTCCTGGTGAGAGGGCACAGTGCCAGTCCCAAGAGTGGACAGCCTAGAGCAAGGTTTCATCCATGCATCTGAGCAGACTGGGTTATGCCACTGAAGGCCAAGGGACATTACCACCAGGCCTGGGTGGGACTACACGGAGAGTTCCAGACCAGACTGTAGCTGGGAACTGCTGCCCAAGGAGGGACGTGAAGAGAGGCTGGTGGAGCTGCAGCTACACCACTATCGCCATCATCCACTTGCCCTCTGCCTTGTCTGTTCTCATGACTAACCAGGATGACATCCTGGGGCTGCCATCCCTGGGCCGCAGGTGTCTACTGGCAGGTAGAGCTCCTCAGCATTGCTGGCACTGCCTGGTCATTGTGGCATCACCCTGTCACTTGGAGCATAGGTGCCTTTCACACCAGTCAGCCCAGGTGATGTGAATCCAGTGAAGGTGAGGTATTGGTGTGAAATGGGCCCCCACTGCTCACCCCTGTGCCTGTGGACTGCTCCCATTGAAGACCCCTGGCTCTTGAAGCCTGGTCATTGCTGACCCCCCAGGCCCAGCTAGTACCTCTGCAGGGGGTCAGTGTGGTCGGCACTCCCTGGAGGGCACCCCGGCACTGGGGAGCCTAGGGAGGAGGTGGGGGGTGTTCCTAGCACCTCTACCAGGACCTGGACACCCTTCCCCACACCTCCCACCACCCCAGGCCCTGTGGGTGGGGCTCAAGCCAGGTCACTGCCCTAGGCAGCATGGCAAGCGTGATAGGCTGTCCATCCCTGTTAAAAGCCAGGACCTCCTGGGGCCTTCTGCTAAGTCTACTGTGAGTTCCCAAGGGGTGTGGGGATGGTCGGTCTTTATAGTGAAATGACAGAAAAATGATTAACATATAATCATTTTAGTAAAGACTAAAATCAGTCTCTCTCTGCTCTTTGCTGCTTTTTCCTCTCTTTCCCTCTCTCGCTTCCTCTGTCCTAAGAATATGAAATAAACTTCGTACTTCTATATCCTACTCTTGGTCAAGAGAAACCCTTTCCTGGCACTGTGGGAAGCACCTATTGAGGTCTGCTCCCTGTTACAGGCCTCAGGGTCATACCTAGATAAGGGTGGGTCCAGACTGACCCAGTCTTTGTCCCAAGGTCCCTGTGGCCAGCAAGCCCTCTGTGTGCAGGGTCCTGGCTGTGCTCAGCTAGCATGGCTGGAGCTGCAAGGGGAGCACCCTCTCTCCAGGGACCACAATCTGAGCCCTTCCTCTGCCTGCCGTTCCCCAAGGAGGTGCTCCTGTCCCCAGCCCAGGACCTCAACTACCTCAGTGCCTGGCTGGAGACAGGGCTAGTGCACAGAGGAGGGCTGGCTGCCCTCTCTGTGGGCGCAGGTACTGTGGCTTCCAGAGCTGCTGCTGAATGCCACAGCCCTTGCCCTGCTGCTGGGCTACTGCTGGCCCTGCAGGACACAGGTGTCCCACCCAGGGACCATCCCTGCTTCAGAGGTGCCTCATATCAAGCCAGGGGCCACTAACTGCAGGAGGATGTCCAAAATCCTGGGAACCAGTAGGCCCTATCTTCCTTGGATGCTCTTGGACATCTGGCAGGAGTCTTGTCTGAAGTGCTAGGCTGAATCTGGCCTCTGGGATCCTGACACCTGAACCAAACCTACCGAGCAGTCAGCCTCTCCACCTGATCCTTAGACCTGTGGTGGAAAGGGCTCCTCTGGCTCCCCAAACAAGCCAGACCAGCTGCCACAGGGCTTCCCTAGCCACCCAAGAGCACAGGAAGCAGTGTACTGCAGCCTGTGGGCAGCAGGCACTCAGCATGCCTGGCAGAGGCCTCTCAGCTCTTCAGGAGGCCCAGGCTGGGGGGACATCCTTACCACTGTGCACTCCTGTGTCTCAGGCCTGACTATGTGCTTGTTAGTGTGAGAGGAGGTTCTGCCATATGGCAGGATGTCAGCGTGTTTCCGTAAGCCCACAGGTCTGGCACACACAGTGAAGTGCGCATGCACATGCCAAGCCAGAGGGGTGCAAACAGCACCACCAGCAACCTTGGGCTGCTCTATGTTCATGTTGTCCTGGCCGGGTACACTGCAGACCTGGCTCTACTTGACATTCCCTTGGAGCAGACCCCAGCAGCTGCTCTGCCAGACCAGGGGCAGGGGATAGCCCCAGGCTGCCCTGGCCAGCTGGCACCCACACCTACTCCTACCAGGTGATGAAGTCCAGGCCAGAGAAGGGCAGAGGGGCCAGGGAAAGGAGATGGGTGTTGTAAGTTGGATGTTAGCAAAGAAGCCCCACTACCCCCTCCAGGCTCTGGCAACTCATCTGAGTCTGATTTGCATCCTTTGGGAGGATGACCAGTGCTGTCCCACTGAGGACTGGCCCTTAGGGAAGGCAGGGAACCCAGAGACACCCCAGTCAAGACAGCAGATCGAGGCTGGAAGCCAGTGGGCAGGCAGAGGGCACAAGCATTTTATTAACAATGAGCAACTGATCAGAGCAGGAGGGTGGACCCCCGGCCTGGGCAGGGCTGAAGGAGGGGCCAAGCTCAAGCAGAGGAAGAAAGGGGTTAATTCTGCTCTTTAGAGGGTCATAGCCAGCAGGCAGGGAGGTGGGGTGTGCTGTGCCCACCTTGCCCACAGAGCCTCCAGGCAGCATTGCATAGTGGCTAGCTGACAGGCCTTGGCCTGAGGGCCCACAGCTGGGAGGCCCAGCCTATGTTCAGGGGAACATGAAGGCATTGGTGGGTCCCACAAAATAAGTGAGGGGTCCCTGGACCCATCAGAGGGCCCAGCCTAAGAGGCAAGGCTGGGAGGGGCAGTACAGAAGGGTAGGGGCCTCCCCTAGCAGTGGGCAGAGCTGGAGTCAAGGTGGTCCTCAAAAGTCCAGAGGAAGGACACAGAGTCAGAACAAGATCACTATAGAAAATCCACTCAGTCAGCAACAAAGGACGTCAGGTGTGGGTGGAATGTGGCCATGTGGCTTATGCACAGAGTCTGGGCTGAGTTCCATGAAAACGTGTCTTGGAAGGAGGCAGGGACAGGCCTGGGTGTCTGGCAGGGGGGCCTGTGTGGCCAGCCACATGGCCTTGGGACGCCTGCGTCCAGCCAGGCCTGAGGGCCCAGGCCAGAGTCCTACCTGCTCAGCACCTGTGGAGCCCAGCCTGGGTGCCAGGGTTGCTGCATGAGGTACTTGAGTTGGCTCCCTGCATGGACCACCATCCTGCCCTGGGAAGGTGCTGGCAGCCAGCCACCAGTCTCAGGGCCTAGAGGTGGGGCTCTGGGGGTAGGTGGGAGGGACCCAACTAGCAGGTCAGAGTTCTGAGGCCTTCAAGTGGGGACATGAGGAGGTACAGGTCTTGAGAGTGATTTGTGACATAAATGAACAACCCAGGCCCTGGAGAAGTCATGACCTGCAGGCAGAGGGTCCCCAGTAGGGGTGAGGGCACTAAATGATGCAGCACCTCCCAGGGAAACGTGGGCTTCAAAGACTTGGTGCTGGGGTCTGCTCCTGTCCCCAGGGTCCCTCTCCTGGCCCAAGGGTCCAGGCGGCTGGAAGGAGGGAAGAGAGGGGGCAGGGGCTTGCCCAGCGCCAGGCACTGGGGCTGTTGGAAATGGCCGTGTCGACAGGGGCGGGGTGCAGCTGCAAGGGCCAGCGTCTTCACAGGCATGCAGGGCATTCAGCTGGGCGGCTGGGGCTCTGGCAGCTGCCCACCCGCCACCTGCCGCCCAGCCGCCAGCCTTAACTGTCCTCCAGGTGGAGGCTGATGAACTCCTGGATGCACCTTCGGAACTGGAGCTCCGTGGGGCTGCTGCCCGCCAGGGGGCCAGGCTGGCCTGGGGCTGCCTCAGCCTCCCGCATCTCCTCGGCCATTCGTGCCAAACGGAGCCTTCAGGGAGGCACAGAGTGAGGTGCCCGCACCTCTGTGAGGCCTCCCTGCTTCCCTCCCAGCCACCAGGGCCCATCCCTGCTCACAGCGTGACAATGTCAGCATTGGCTGCCTGTACCGCGATAGTCAGTGGGTCCTGCTGCTCTTGGTCCAGGGCGTGCTGGTCAGCCCCCCGCTTCAGGAACAGGCAGACCTGGCTGAGAGGAGAGGGGCGCAAGGGGTAAGGGGTCACATTGGGGAACGTGGGTGGGGGAACACTGGGGCACAAGGACAGACCAGGGCATGTGGGTGGGGACGTGGGGGGCCTCACCCGGTGTGGCCCAATAGCGTGGCATGATGCAGGGGTGCCCGGCCCCGGCTGTCTCTTTGGTTCACATCTGCTCCATTTTGCAGGAGGAATTCACAGATGATCAGGGAGCCCTGGGGGGCCGGGGCAGCTCAGAGGAAATGGCCCCTCACAGGACCACTGCTCCCCAACCCCCAACCCTGGGCACCCCTAGCTCGACTGAGCCAGGTCCACGCTGAGGCCAAGGGCCCCTGGGGCAGGACCATGGACAAGGGGTGCAGAGAATGTGCTGTGTCTAGCACCTGTGTCCTGCACACAGCCCCTGTCCCACGCTCACCCCTAGCACGGCCTGCACCAGTGGTGTCTTGCCCTCGTCCTCCACGTCAGCCCAGTTGACCTCAGCCCCGTGGGCCAGTGCCGTGGCCAGCGCGGGGAGGTCTCGGGTACGTGCAGCGCGGTGTGCCAGTAGCCCAGGGTGCAGTGCGCGCACATCAGCAGGGCCCCAGGCCTCAGCCTCGGCATCCGCCTCACTACTGGACTCCTCAGACTCCACACCCTCTGCAGAGAGGGGGGAAGTCAGGGCAGCGACCCCAGGAAGGGAGTACTCTGGGGCTGGGAGGTGCACCTACCCTCTTCCCTGACACTGTCCACCATGGAGCCCACGCCCACACCGAAGGCCAGGATGTCCGAGCTGCCATCAGAGCTGCCGCCCAGGCCACTGTCGCTGCTCAGACCTGCAGCCCGCAGCAAAGGGGATCCTGGGCATGAGAGGTCTCTGACCCCTCCCAGAACCAAAGGGGCAGGTGGGAATTCCACCCACTCTGCAGGGACACACTAGGGACAGGATCAGCTCCCACTGTGGGACAGAAGTTAGCCCAGGCTGGGAGGAAAAGAGAGAAACCAGTAACAGAACAAGAGAGCCAAGGGCAGCCTACCCACTAGCCAGCCACACATGAAAGGACACCCTCTGGCTAACCAGCAGGATGGGTGGCCAAGCATGGCCATGCACTCCCAGTGGGCCTTTGTACCGGGTGTGGCCAGTGCAGGCTGGAAAGTCACTGGCGTCTCTCCAAGCCCTGGAGATGCCAGCCCAGGCATCAAGGGAGGAGCTCAACGTGGACAGCAGCCTCAGGAGCTACAGGCTGAGGGCCAGGTGGACACTGTCCTCTGCTGCCCATGGCCACCTCCCATCAGTGCACACGCAGGACCGCCAGCATGCACTGCACATGCACAATCACATCCACACCTCTGCACATATCACTCTTGACAGTCAAGGCTCAGCCTCCAGGTCAGTAGCTAAGATACCCCCAGCCCCTCCAGAGGCTGTTCCTGCCCCATGACAGGGGCCTTGCCCAGCCCCTCCTCTGCTTTACTGCCCCACCACTGGCACCTACTCCCAACACTTACTGCGTGGACCAGTCCCCGCGGCCCCCGCATCAAAGTAGGAGAAGAGGGAGTCTAGCTCATCTGGGCAGAAGAGAGAATCCCGGCGGAACTTGTGCTCCAGAGTGCCCGCTGCAGGGGGCAGGCCACGTGCTCAGATGGGGGACTGAGGCTGGGGTGGGGTGGGGAGTCGCAAGGCATGCTGGGAGTTTGGTGGGTCTCCAGGGTGCCCAGATGAGCCCTGCTTCTAGCCCACCCGCCTGCCATGGCCAGAGGCAGTGCTCACCCTGCCCTGCCCAGTGCATAGGCTGAGGGTGTGGCCAAAGCAGCCTCCCACCTGAGGATAGAGCAGTGACAGAGGGCAGGATGGGCTCAAGCTGGCCCTTGCGGAGGGTGGTTGGGGCACGGGGAGAACTGTAGGGGCGTGGGCACTTCTGCGCCTGCCAGCGCCTTGGAGCATCTCGGTTTGGTGCTGTGGGTGACTTCTGCAGAAACTTCTTTTCCACGTATTTGTCCTTGATCCAGGCCTCCTTGTCCTGCCTGGACCAGGGCAAACGTGAGGCTGCACCCCCAACTGGGGTCCCCCTGGCTGATCGGGGATGCAGCCCACCTCACCTGGGGCTGCTGGCCTTGGGCTTCCTGCTGCCCACACCCTCACACTGGGCCTCATAGATCTGGTTGACGGTTCTGTTCCCAAGCTCACACATCAGCTAGTGGGAGATGGGGGCCGGGTGTCAGTCCCAGGTGCAGACTCCAGCTCCCGCCCACCCTCTGGGGGCCAGCAGCTTTGGGAGCCTCACACCCACCTTCAGCAGCTCTGGCTCCCAGGAGTCCAGTGTCAGGGACCGCACCTTGGAGCAGTGGACGCCCAGGCTCCTGGACAGCCAGGTAGTGATATGAGTTAGGTGCAGCCCCCGCCCCTGCCCCTAATCCCACTCTCCCAGGCCCACCTGTGGATGCCGGAGCACTCAATGCAGAGCAGCACACCCAGGTTGATGCTGGCCCAGCGGGGGTCTGGCTGGCCGCAGTCACCACACTGGCTATTGCCGGCCACACCCTGTACCCGCTGCAGTGCGCTTTCGCCCTTCGTGCTGCGCTCCCGAGCATCCGTGGCAGAGTCAATGCTGCTTGTGGATGGGGATGCTGTGCGGTCCAGCCTCTGGAGATGAGTGGGGGCCACTTAGTCCTGCAAGAGCTCCAACCTCACTTTCCCTGTAGGTCCTCTCCTCCCCAGACAAAAGTGCCAGCACAGGGTAGGGCTCTTCGAGCACATGCCTGCTCAAGTGTGTGTACATACACACGTGCAAGCACCACTTGCTATGCATGTTCACACCCCCACATACTGGTGTGCTGTGCACCACATCACGCACATGCATGCATGTAGCCTAAAGGAGCCTCTTGCTGTGGCACACAGGTATGGGAGGTGCAGGGAGGGTCACACCTCACTGTAGCAGCTGTCCGGGCTCTCACGGTAGGCGGAGGCAATGCTGGCTTGGACTGCTTGCACCCAGGCCTGCCGCAGCTTCTCAGAGTCGGCCTGTAGCATGCAGCTCCTGCCAGTAGGGGCCGTCAGCCGGTAGGCAGGGCCCCACCCCGCCCCCTCTCACCCCGCCGCACCCCCTCCCACCCTGACCCGCTGTGTTGGGCCTCCTCACTTGGTAGGTGACACGACTTCGAAACAGAACCTCCTCTCGATGTCCTCGCATGGCTTCACGGAGCACAGGCGGAGGTCATCCACCACCACGGTCAGCGCATCCTGCAGGCCCCACCCCAGCCCCACCCATGACCGCTTGACCTCAGAGACATAGTCTGTTTCCAACTCCCTGTTCCCATGACCACTTGGACTTTGGTATCCATTAGTGCCCTAGCTCTCACCAAGCCCACTGACCAGCCCATCCCATAGTCTAGGTGGGGAAGGGACCAGCCATGGCTGACCCCAGTCCCTAGCCCACAGTCCCCAGCCCCACAGCGCACCTTGAGCTTCTTCTGGTAGACCAGCTGGCTGTTCTGGATGGAGAACCAGCGCCTGGTGAGTGCCCCAGGCACAGGTGGTGAATCAGGCAGCCTTCACATCCACACTGACCCCACCACCTTGGCCCCGCCGAGGAAGACCCCTCACCGATTCCATGTCTTGAAGGCATTGCTGGCCCTCTTGAAGAGATAGCCTTCCATCACCACACCACTGGGCGCATCCACATCGAACTCCAATTTGGACTCATCATAGGAGAAGTCCTGGGAAAGCCACACCCAGTCCCCAGTGAGCACCTACCTGGGGGGACCTTGTCACCCTCCAGGCTTCCCTGGATTGAAGCCTGGGCTGAGGCCCTCTGGTGAGGCTGCCACACGGTACAGAGTCCACACACTCAGGCAAGAGACCCTCTGCTCCTCACAGCCAAATAGGGGCCAGAGCAAGGCCCCCTCCCCCAAATCCCTGTGGGGCAGACCCATCACATCCACAGCTGCAACAGCCAGCCCCCACCCAGCCCCAGGCCCAGGGGATGAACAGGCTTAGATCCGGAAGCTGCCCTGCTGCCTCTGAGGCCCCATTCACCATCAGAGGGCTGCCAAATGGGCTGGACAGAGCTCCATTCAGAAGGCCTGGCATCCTGTGTGTTCTGTTGTCTGCAAGGCCCAGGGCAGCAAGGGGAGGCCAGGCCACCTGCTCTCCAGGCTGAGTGGGGTTGGGAAGGGACAGCTGCTACCCTCCCCCAGGGGCTGTGGGGGGAGCAGCACCCCTTACAGCTGAGCGCACACAGGTGCCTCCGGTGGCCCTGAGCGCTGAGGCTGGGGGGAGGTGTCCTTGGTGCTGAAGTGCTGGTCAGACTAGAAGAGGGAGGCAGAGGCCCCGCCCTCCCAGCGCCCCCCATGCCCTTCCCTGGGGATGGATGTTCACTCACCTGCAATAGCGTCTGAGGAACCGGAGCAAGAGGAAAGGAGGTATGAGGGAAAGAGAACCAGTGAGTGAGTTTACTCCTACCCAGAAATAGCCACTCTGGCCTGCAGCAAACTCAGCCCTGGGTGGGGGCCAGAGCCTCTGGCTGACAGAGAGCTGAGTGCCACCCTCCTCATCCCCAGCTCCAGGGTGGAGGCTCCCAAAGAGTGCATGTGAGAGGCTGCGGACAGGTGGGACGTGTGTTGGACAATATGCCCTTGGGTCAGGCTCTCGCTTGGGTCAAGGCTGCCTGGGCTGCTGAGGGGCCTCACCCGCTGCTGGATGGCAGCGTGCTTGCGCTCCATCTCTCGCTTTTCCACTGCCGCATCAACAACCAGCTGGTCCAGCTGTGGGCCAGACCATCAGAGAGGACAGTGGACCCCAGGAGACCCTGACCCAAAGGCCCACCCTCCCGAAGGCTCACCTCAGCTGCCAGCTTCTTCATGTAGGGATCAAGCTGGTGGAGGAGGCTGTAGCCCTGCTGGAAGAAGCTGTGCTGGGCATGCATGAAGGACAGCATCTGTGGGGTGGCACCGGTGAGGCTGCAGCCCTGCTGTACCCGCATATCTGTGCCCTGGCAGCCCCCCAAATACTCACAGAGTCCAAGATTTCAAACTTCTTCTTAGCCTGGAGAACATTGATCTGCCAGGGAAAAGCCTGCAGGTGAGGGGTGCAGCAGCTGTGGCCCCCAGCCCCCCAGGTGGTCTGCAGCTCCTGCACTATGCCAGCCCTGTCCTCCTGTGGTTCCAGGTCCTACTCCACAATAGGATGTCAGCCCCCCAACCCCAGGCAAAGCAAAAGTTTTCATCCTGTTCATGTCCCCCTAACCCTCCCGCACAAGGTCAGGGCCTTGGCCCCTACAGCCCACTCCCACCCCAGGCCTTTGCCTGGGAGCCCCCACCCATGCCAGGAGCCTACCTGGAGCACGTAGTCCAGGGCTAGGTGGCGGAAGCATTTCCGGGTAAGGGTGAGGGCACCTGTGGCCTCCTCCACCTCATGGGGCCGGTGCCTCGGAGCCTGTGCGTTCCTCACCAAGGACAGCTCCATGTCCTCCCTCACCTTGTCAAACTGCTTCTTTGTTTCCTTGAACTTCCGCACATCCCTGGGGGCCAGCAGTGTCAGGTCAGAGGTCAGAGAGTCAGAGGAGGGGTGCCTGCCAGGTTCCAGATGCCCAGAGGTCTCCCACCTTCATGAACTTCTCTTCCTCTGCTCTTGGATAGGGCCTGGCTATCCAGGTCCCTGACCCCCCGCAGCTGGGCATGCCCTGTCAGACCCCCCAACCCTCTGTGCCTTACCCCCAGGATCCATTCAGGCCAGGTGCCACCCTCCAGACCACGTCCCCTAATGGCCGCCTGACCTCTCCCCTAGGGTGGAATACCCCAACCACACACAAGGCACAGAGCTAGGGCCCCAGCTTCCTCAACCCACCCCCAAGCTTCCTGCAGCTTCTGCACAGCCAAGAGGGCCTGGCAGAGACCTCCCCTACCAGAGGGGAGCAACTTGAACCTCTGTCCCGCAGCACAGGGGGCCACGGGGCCTGGAGCCTCAGAGCCACTCACTCTTTGACAAAGTTATGGAGCTGCTGCCGCACGGACCTCTGGGCCTGATCAAACAGGATCTGGGGGCAGAGAGAGGGCCAGGCAGTTGGGGTCCATCCACAACGACCCTGGAGGCCAGGCCCCATCCTCCCAGGAAAGAACCAGGAGAGCCCTGAGGGTTGGCCAACAGAGGGCACTGCCTACAGGCCCAGACTTGGGCTGGGAACTGGGGGCCAGGGAGCAGCACCCCAGCCTGGATGAGTACCCAGAGGCAACAGCTGGGGCCACCAGTTCATCTGCCCAGCAGACTCTTGGCCAGTCTAGAGGCCAGTGCTGTTGCAGATGGGCCCTTCCTCCAGCCTCACCCACAGCACCCAAGCTGGGGTGGGCACAGAGAACAATGTAACACCCACCTCCTGGCCCTGCAAGGCCATTCTGAGGGTGACTAGTTCTGCAGCAGGTTAGAGCCGAGAGCTCCCATGGGCCTGGCCTGGGGAGATGGAGGTGGCTCCAGGTCCTTCACAGGGAATTGGGGCCAGAATAAGATCCCTAAGTGCAGGGGACTGGGCCTAACCAGGAGCAGACGGCGGGGTGGGGAGGACATGTGCAGGAGGCAACATCCTGAGCTGGTTTATTTCTGAACTTCCCCTGTGTGGAGTGGGACCCCTGTTTAGTCTGGGGCTCTGGTTCCCAGGCCACAGCCTGACCACCCACATGTGCCTCAGGCCCTATTCTGTGTGTCCACATCAGTGCTGGGGCCTGAGGGGTCAACCAGGCCAGCCCCAATGGCAGCAAAGTAAGCCTGGGACAGAGAGCCCTGCCCAGCTGAAGGGACCCTGGGTGAACCTCTAAGGCATCCCCCATCCCAAGACCCCAGTGCTCATAGCCCTCCCATGCCTGGGACATGTCAGAGCCCCCCAGTGATATCCACCCACACCCCCACTGACTCACAGACACAAGGCAGCCACCACCCCCAGAGACTGGAGGAGCAGAAACGTGGCCTCCCCCCAGCCAGCCACTGCCGCCAGCTCAGCTCTCTGAGAGCCAGCCAAGCTCTGTTCCAGGCAGGGCGGGTCCTGCAGGCAGCAGGAAGCTGCCTCAGTGGGGACGGCACTGAATAGGAGCCTGCACCCAGGCTCACCATGTGGTAGTTGACCACCTCCTGCAAGCTATCTCCAAACCTCTGCAGGCATTCCTGGGGAGAGGCAAGACAGAGAGACCATGCTGAGGCCATACCAGACAAGCCCCCCCAGCCCACTGCACACAGATCCCTCCATGGTTGTGGGCAGACGCCACCCACTCCCCGGACCCTGGGCCCTTGAAGGGGCTGCCTCCTGCCCCTACCCACACCTGGAGGTCAGAGGTCAGCCATCCCCTCACCGAGATGACGGCGTCACCCTGGCACTGCTGGGACAGGTCACGGACACCACTCACGAAGAGCCTGTTGGTGCTGACATAGGCCTTGCCAGCCTCAATCATGCTGCTGCACAGCTTGACCAGCTATGGACAGGACACAGTGGGCATGATGAGGGACTGACAAACTTTTCTAAGCAGAAGCCCTCACAGCTGCCCACACTAGCAATATCCTGGGCAGCCAGAATCAACCCAGGGCCATTACTGCCTGGGACCAGGGTAGGGATGCATTGCTCCCCCCCACCCCAGCTCTAGGCTCCCTCACACCTGAGCTTGCTGTGCTTCCAGAGAGGACTGGGAGGGTGTGAGGCTGAGGCTGGCAAGACAGGGGAGCCCTATGTGGGGGCCCCAGTCCAGACTATGGCACGTGGCCCTGACTAGGTCAGCCCTGCCCTTGCCCTCACCCTCAGCCCCTGCCCAATCATGCTGAGGCAGTGGCTCCTTCCAGCAGCCACCGACAGAAGGGCAAGTGGGCATACCAATGGGGAACACGGAACCAGCTGTGTGCACATGCATGTGCAACTGGAGTGTGGGAGATACAGGTCCTGAGTACACCCCTGTGTGCTCACAGGCAGCATGCTGTGTGACGCAGGCACACATGGGTGGTGTGCAAGAGTTAGAAAGTCCTTTCAGGCAAGTCCTGCCAGCCATGATCCCCAGCTCTGGCAGGGACAGTGTGACAAATGGCCCTCTGGACCAGGCCCTCACCTTGTCCAGCTTGGCCTCAACCTCCACCACATCCGTCTCTACCTCGTCGATGGTTGCCCTGCAACAACAACAGGGGGCTGCAGCCACCTGGGGCTTAGGCTGGGCCTTTGGGCCTTTGTCATCTCTTGCACCTCCCCAAGGGGTCCACCATGGGGAGGAGTATCCAGAAAACAGACTGGGGAGGTAGATGTCCTGTGGACAGCAAGGATAGGGCCCAGGCTCTGGAGCTGGCACACGCCCAGCCGCAGACCCCCAGGCTGGAAAAAGCCAAGTTGACTGTGACCCCCATGACCTGGACTCTGCCCAGTTGACAGACCTGGGGACAGGCAGGCGAGCAGCCTCTGAGAGGCAGCAATCCATCCATGTTCTACCATATGTGTACCAAGGACACAGATGGAGCCCCACAATGGGCCTCCCTCTCTGGCCTCCCTCTTTTCTGGGATCAGAGTTGGGAGACACCATCTGGATGTCCTTCAACCCCCTCTGTACCTGCTACAGCCCATCTTGGCCTTGTGCCTATAGACCCTGGTGCCACCCGGTGGGAGCCAGAGGATGGGGAACAGCTGCTCTCTTGTCCTGGGAGCACCAGGATGCTCCAGAGCAGCTGAGGAGAGATGCTCCAGCTCCCCCCCACCTCAAAGCATCAAACAGCTTTGTAGGGAGAGGCAGGAGTCCCGCTCAGAGCCCACTCCCACCAGGGCAGCCTAGCGGTGGCTGCTGGGGAGAGAAGGGTTAAGGCATGACATCACTGGAGAAGCTGTGCAGGAGAACCCCCCCACCAAGGTAAGAGGCAGATGGATCCACACGTGACCACCCCCCTCTGGGAGCAGGAAATGGGGAAACAGGGCCAGGGTCCCAGCAGCCTCTCACACTATACAATCATCTCAGCTGGCCCATCTGGCCTCCTGGGGATGGGATGTCAGGAACTGGGTTGGTGCCCAGGGAGGCTGCCCCAGAGCAGGCCTTGGGCAGGGTGGGCACAGCAGCCACTCCCTGCTTTGCTGTCCCCAAGGACCAGTGGGGGAGGAGCATGCTCCAGGGTTTCTCAGGCCTGGGGGTCATGTGGGGCAGGGCTGGGCCTGCCCTTAATTCCCACTGGGGTGGGACACTAGCTCCTATCTAAGGGATTGAGGGGCCAGAGAAAATTCACCACAGCCCAGCTCACATCCAGGTCCACTGACTACTGCAGCGTCTCCCCTCTCCTCAGGGGTCCCAGAACAGGGAAAGGACCATCCCCAGGACAGTGCTGAAGAGACAGCCACGCCCAGAAGCCATAGCCAACCAGAGACAGCTGCACCTAGAACTGCCACTCCCCCCCAACTCCCAGAAGGCGGCAGGGGTGGGGCTGCACCAGGACTGACAGAAGAGCTCACCAGGACAAAGTGGGAGCTTAGCAGAGATCCCAAGAGCTGCATCCAGCCCTGGGAACCCCTGAGCACATCCCTCCCCAACCTGGTGGGGGGGACCTGTGGCCTCCTGGCTTAGCTAGAAGCCCCTCGGCAGCATGGAGCATGGTGGGGAGGGTGAGGCCGGCCCCTCGCTAAAGGCTGACTCGCTCCTGAGCCCCACCCAGGGCAGGGACGGAATAAGGGCTGGGTGGCTCCCCCCAAGTTCCCCTGGACCATGTGCAGTCCCTCCTCAGGCCAGGAGGTCACAGGCAGAGTCCCCCCACCCAGGGCTGTAGGCACCAGTCTCCACATCAGAGACCTTGTTTTGTCCTGCCGTGGCCCAAGACAAGGTGGGTATCCGGAAGCTAAAGGTACAGCCTAAGGGAACCCTCACAGCCCAGTTAAATCACAGTCCCACCCCAAGCCCACTGAGCCAGGCTGCTGAGGCCCCAAGACCAGAATACAGGTAAATTGTCCTCAGTTTCCTACTCCAGTCCCATGTCCCTAACCTGGCCAGCCTTTTCCTTGGGCAGCCCCTTCCTACCAGAAGCAGCATTGCAAAGCCCATAGTCCCAACCAGCTGGTGAGGAAAGGAAGGCCTGGAGAGGCGGGGGCTGTAGTAATCCTACCCAACTATCCAAGACTCCTCTATGTGGGCGGAGGAGCAGGAGCCTGTGAGTGAGGAGCCAGGGTAAAAGTGCTTCAAGCAGGACCAAGCCCTCCTCCCTCCACACACACACCCACCCCACCTCCCTGCAAGGATGCCCTGGCCATGCCTTTCCCAGTCTGGTTTTTGAGGACAGAGGCCCAAGGTAGGGGCATAGGGTCCGGGACACAAGAGTGCTCAAACTCTTTCCCAAAGCAGACAGCAACACAAAGGATCCCCCTGCTCAGGATTGGACCCTCCCAATCCCAAGCTTTTGAAGCCTTTAATGACTGTCAGAGTGGTGGGGAATGGCACCCTCTGCAGGCAGTTGTGCATGGGGCTTGTCCTAGGGACACTGAGGCTCCCAGAGACCCAGCTTATACACACACATATGATCAAGCACAGCCAAGCACGGCAGTGCAGAGGCATGACACAAACATGCCTGCATGCAGTACCATGCGCAGATGTTTATGTCCTGGGATATGGTGCATACCTGTTCACAGGCAGGTATGTGCTCCCCATTCTGGGACACATACGTGCACAAACTAATGTGTCTGTCTAATGACATAGTATGCACATCACATGAATCCACACAGAGAGGTATTATGTGCACATGCATGCATGCACCTAGCATGCCAGTCCAGTGGTGCAGCTCACCCCCTCGTTCTGTGCATGGTCTGGCACCCTCAGGGAGGGCACTCTGCACAAGGACCTGCAGCAGAAGGAGGCCTCCACAGGTACATGCGTGTAGGGATGGCACAGAGATTTGTTTGCCTCCATTACTGTTTGCAAAACGTACAAAGATTAAGGCAGATACAGGCTTGTACACACGTCCAGGAACATGTGGTTCATGCAGATGCCCAGGAATAATGAAAAAACACAAACGAAAGAATGCACACAGCCCCCACTTCCCACCTGCCCTTCCCCACCACTCTGACAGCTCCAGCCAGCAGGTCACCCTCCACCTCTGCCACACAGTTCACTCCAGGCCTCAAAGTGGTCCCAGCTGCCTGTCCTCCCCGGCACTACTCTGGACACAAGGACTAAGGCAGAGACCAGAAACAGACCCCTCCCCCGCTGACCCAGACAACCCTGACCAGAGCTGGACTGCAGGGCCTGGGAGGGGCTTGGCCCCTGGGGGCAGCCAGGAAACAGGGCTCAGACAGAGCTGGGTGGACAGTCAGGCGGCGGCCGTGCTCGCGCGGCCCGGGCGGACACGGCCGCGCATCGGCGTCTTTTGTTCCCCCCGCGCGGGGCTTTGTCCGGCGATCCTCCGCCCTGGCCGCCCGCGCAGCCGCCGCCCGCGCAGGCACAAAGGCAGCCACTTCTCCCGCTGCCGCCCGGCTCACCTGAAGCGCGGCGAGTCCTTGACGCACTCCTCAAACTCCACCGTCATGGCTGCGGCGCACAGCGCTCTCTGGCACAGGAGCGCGGCGCCCAGGGCAGCCCGGCCGGCCCGGCCCGTCCGGTCCTGTCCTGCCCGCGCCCAGCGCCCGCCCGCGAGAGCGCGCCCCGCCCGCTGTCACCGCCGGGGAGCGTCGCCCAAGTCCGCCGCCTGCTGTCACCACCGGGGAGCGTCGCCCAAATCAGCCGCCCGCTGTCACCGCCGGGGAGCGTCGCCAAACGCCTCTCTGTGAGTCCGCGGGCCACCGGGGCAGGGAAGCTGGGCCCGTCCGCACAGTCGACTTTAGGGGCTGCCAGCCAGGCCAGAGGTACAGGCCTCACCCGCTTCAGCCATCCTGGCTGCGGCACAGCTCCGGGCGTTTGCAAAACACACGTCTGGGAGGACTTGGCCGGAAGGAGGCGGATAGACGCGCCCCGGGTGCAGGGATGGGCGGCGGCGGGGGCAAAGCGTGTGCACGCGCGAGCGAGCGGGTGCGCGTCTTCAGAGGCGAGGGGTCACGCGTGGGTGCGAGCGCGCTCCCGGGCCGTCGCCGTCGATCCCGGCCCGTGCGCTCGACGACAGCCCTTGCACTTTGTACCCGCTCCCTAAGTGCGGCCCTGTCTCCGCCACCCTCCTCTGGCGGTCTAAGGGCCGACCCGGCGCGCAGGCGCGGGGGTGGCGGGGGCGTGGCCGACAACCTGCGCGCGCAGGCTCCCACCTGCGGCGCGTCTGGCCAGACCAGGTCATGGGTCCCGGTCTGGCTGCGGGATCCGTGCGGGCGCGCTACCTCGTGTACTTCCAGTATCTGGGCGCGGACTTCAAGTATGTTGCCAGGGCTCTCCTGCGCTTTTCGCGACCCAGGCGAAGTCCGCCGGGCTGAAGCGGGCGGGTCGAACTAGACCGAGAGAGGAACCGGCCAACCCCCGGGCCGGGGCACTGGGAAGACGCTAGCGGGAGCTGGATTTAGGGTCGGCGCTGCCCGGCCACTCAGTGCGAGCAGGCGGATGTCTCCGGGCGCGGCCGGTCTCCGTTAGGCATCAGCGGCGGGCGATCCCCCGGCGGGAGTGGCCCCCGTGGGCACTACTATAACCTTCGCTTCTCTGCCCCTAGCGGCGTCGCGGCCATCCGGGGCGCCCATGGCGCTGTCGGGGTCCTGAATTATCTGGAGGTGAGCTCGCCAGCCCGCCCGGGGGAGGGCGCCCCCTGCGTGTCCCGTGAGGGTCGAGTGAGAACCCCCGGACGGTTCCCTACCCCAGCACGTGGGGAACCGTCCGTCGGGGCTGCGGCTTCCCTGGCGGTAACCGCCTGCCCCACCGCCCGTCCCCGCAGGAGGCTGCAGAGCGGCTGAATTCCGTGATGCCGGTCAAATTCACCATTTCAAGCCGCACGGACGCCGGGGTTCATGCCCTGTGCAACACCGCACACCTGGACATCCAGCGCCGCTCAGGCCGGCCACCCTTTCCCCCCGAGGTCCTAGCGCAGGCCCTCAACACCCACCTGAAGCACCCGGCCATCAGGTGAGCCCAACCCTGGGCTCTGCTCTCCCTGACTCTGTCCACTGTGGGTAGAGGCCAGAGGCCTGGAAACACTTTGTGTTTGGACAGAACTTGGGGGTGGTAGGGGAGATACCAAGGTCTTCTGGGCAGATGGGCTGGATTACTCCTCTAGCCAGCCTGACCTGCGGCCACAGGGTACTGCAGGCTTTCCGAGTGCCCAGCGACTTCCATGCGCGATATGCGGCCACGTCCAGAACCTACCTGTACCGCCTGGCAACTGGCTGTCCCCGACCTGAGCAGCTGCCTGTGTTTGAACGGAGCCTGTGCTGGGCTCTGCGGCCAGAGTAAGAGCCAGTGAGGGGGGCTGTGGGCAGGACCACCTGGCTGCCACACTCTCCTCACTGCTCCCCTGGCTCCTCAAAGCTATCTGGATGTTGACGCCATGAGAGAAGCTGCTCAGCACCTCCTTGGGACCCATGACTTCAGTGCCTTCCAGTCAGCTGGCAGCCCGGCCACCAGCTCCGTTCGAACACTGCACCGAGTCTCAGTATCCCTAGGCCCGACTAGCCCCTATGTCCTTCCTGAGGAGAGCAGGTGAGGAAGGGTGGCCTGCCCCAAGCCATTAAGAGTTTAGCCTCCAAGGCAAAACCAGGTAGAGGCTGGACTGGGCAGCAGGCACTGACAGGGCTTGACTAGGGAAATGCTGGTTAGCTGGAGAGTGTGGGGCAGTCAAGAGACATAGCCCAGATACCCTTGAGTCTGCAGCTGTGCCCTCACCCCAGCTAGGGTCCCCAGGCTGAAGACCAGAGAACAGAGGTTACCTTTCTCTGGGGACCCTCCCCAGAGCTCTGCCAGTGGATGGACTTTGGCAGCTGTTTAAAGGTTTCACTGGGGCCAGTGGCTTCAACCCAGCCTGGCAGAGGGTGGGTCCTGCTGCCCCAGCACTGTCCAGGGGCTTCTTGACAGGTGGCAGCTGTTGATCCCTAGAAACTGCCCAGTCCACGACAGCCCAAGGGGAGGAGGGATTTCTGAATGGCCACCTCAGACTCTGGTGGGAGGGCACCAAGCTCAGGGCTGGGCCTCTGCGGGTGAGCTGGCTGTGCTCTCCCAGCCCCCAAATTCAGGGCATCTCTACGGTAGATGTGAGGGGCCTGAATATGAACCTGGCCTATGGAGGCCACAGGGCAGGCTGGGGAGGCAGGGGCTGCTAGCCAGGATCTCATAGGTTCGTCTCCCAGGAGACTGCGCTTCTGGAACCTGGAGTTTGAGAGCCAGTCTTTCCTGTACAGACAGGTAGGCTCTGATCTGCCCCACCCTCCACGCCCCGGGATCGAGTGCGCTGGCCCCTGCAAGTCTTGGGTCTGGGTTGCAGGTCCGGAGGATGACAGCCGTACTGGTGGCTGTAGGGCAGGGGGTTTTACTGCCTGCCCAGGTGAAGATGATTCTAGAGAGTCGAGACCCCTTGGGCAAACACCAGTCTCGTGTGGCCCCAGCACATGGCTTATTCCTGAAATCAGTGCTCTATGGCAGCCTAGGGAACCCTGGTAAGAGGAGTGGGCCTGAGAGGCCCTGCTACAACTGACCCTCCTAAGGTTGGACCATGCTTGGGGGGAGGAGCTCTCTTGGTGGCAGTCATAGACCTCCTGTTGTCCAGGCAGCTGGAATGGGTAGGGCTGGGGCGTTTGGAGGGAAGGTAGCTGCTCTCCCAGCTCCTTAGCCTAGTTCTCTGGCCCCTATGAGGTTCCAGCCCTAGGGAGGGCTTTCGGCTAACCCCAGCCTAACCTAGGGTATGTCCATAGGTCCTTCCTCCTGTATCTTGCAGGGTCTACAATGTGAAAGCTACAGGGACCCTGGACTCTCAGCTGAGGTCAGTCCGGTTACAGCACCCTAGCCCAGCAGGCACTAACCCAGTGCTGGTCAAGACAGGGTATCCACAGCTACTTGAGGCCACAGCATCTCCACTATCCTGGACACTGTTCTCTGCCCTGGCAGGGAGTGGAGGACATGCTGGTATGGGATGGGGTATGGGCAACAGGTATGTAATAGGAAGGGAAAACCGGGAAGCACCTGTGGCTCAGTGAGTAGGCCCCATATGCCAAGGGTGGCAGGTTTGAACCCTGCCCCAGACAAACTGCAACAAAAAAATAGCCAGGCCTTGTGGAGGGTGCATGTAGTCCCAGCTACTCGGGAGACTGAGACAAGAGAATCGCCTAAGCCCATGAGCTAGAGGTTGCTATGAACTGTGATGCCACAGCACTCTACCAAGGGTGACAAAGTGAGATTCTCTTTAAACTAAATAAAAAAAAAAAAAAAAAAATGGAAAATCAAGTGGCTTCTGATTTTGCTTTTATTGGAAATTGCTGCCTGGAAGACTCTTCCCCCACCATCTTCTTAGGGCCCTAGAGTAAGAATAAAAGCCAAGGAGTCCCAGGGCCCATTTATTTTTTCAGCCAGAAACCGGTGCTCTGGCAGAAGTGTGATGCTGTGGCCCAGCTATGGGCTCCATTCACCCAGGGCACGTACATCCTGCAGTGGAGAAATTCAGAAGGTGGAGGTAGCAGGCCTGGATGACTGGCTGACTTCAGCTGGGGGTCTGGGGGAGGCCCTTCTTGAGCAGTGATGTGAGGTAGCTCCCCAGCTCCTCATCCTAGTGGAGGCAACGTAGGGTGAGGAGGGAGTGAAGCCATGGGTGGAGGTACCCTCCAGCAATCCCCACCAGGCCTCACCTGGTAGGTCCAGGAGACCAGCAGCACTTTGGTGGCTGGGTCCTCAGAGGGGGCAGCAGCCTGGATGAGGATGGACTCAACTGTCACAGAGCCATCAGGGAGGTGCTGCACACAGTGGTCCTTCAGGACGCTGTGGGGAGGCATGATAAGACACCTCCTGGCCCCTGGGGCCGGAGGGGACAGGGCAGGGTGCCCACCTCTTGAGGTGGCTGTAAACACGTATGGCTGTCTCCTGCTCCTTTCGAGAGTCATGCAGGTGCACACGGCAGGTAAAGCGCAGCTGGTGCTCAGCCAGGCCCAGCTCCTTAAGGGCTTGTTCTGAGGATACAAGCCGGAAGTTCTGCAGGGTGGAGGTGGGGGAACAGGTTAGGGAGGGAAGGAATGGGTCTCTCCTGTCCCAGGACCACTTGTACACTCACGCTGTCCTTCATGATCAGGGTGCCATGTAGGAGCCGGGGTCTCTTGGCCTCAGGAAGCAGCCCTACAGGGATGGCAGGGCCTCCAGTGGGCTCCAGGCTCCCCAAAGGCTGCCTGCCTGCCCACCCACCATGCCCTGCCACACACATACCCTGTGCCATCTCTCGCTTCAGCAGCCCCAATGAGATTCCCCCAGGGATGCTGGGGCTCGTGGGTAGTGCCACCGTCTCACCATTGGCTGGCATGTAGCAGCTAACTCCTGGGTCCAGGGAGGAAGAGGGTGCCTCAGTCCAGGAAGGCCCGTCTTATTTCCACTGACCCTGAAGGTGGGCCACTCCTGTGGGCAACCCTGCCGCCCACCCCTACCCCCGCCTACGGAATTCCTGCTCAATCTTCTGCTTCAGGAACTCCATCTTCTTGGCTTCACCGTGCACAAGCAGCACGCTCTGTGGCTCAGCCTGGCCTACCAGCTGCATGATGCCCTTGGCGTCTGCATGGGCGCTAAATGACATGTATTCCACCTGCATCTTCACTTCCAGCTGCAGGTGACAGGGCACAGGTGCTGGTCATCACCAGAGGTGCCTGCTACCCTGCCAGCCTCATGGGCAGCTCAGACTTACCACCTGCCGCCCTTCCATCTCCAGTTTTCGCTGCCCACTGAGAATCTTGTGGCCCACTGTGCCTTGCACACAGTAGCCAGGCATGATGACCTGCAAGGCAGGGTGGAACTTGTAGCTGCCCCAGCCTTGGCACATCAGGGGCTCCCCCTAAACATCCCCCACCTAAACCCTTGGGGGGCTGCCCCCACCCTGCCAGCCCCTCAGGGGTTTCAGCAAAAGATGGTACAGGGCCAGGCTGGGAGCTGACCATGATGGCTGCTTGGACATCAGACACTGCCCCCACACCCAGTAGTGTCAAGCCTTCATCAAGATCTGGGACATGCAGGACAAATGGGATCCCCAGTGAAGGATCTTCCAGTGATTTTCTCAGTGCTGAGTGTCTTCTTCCATGCTCAGAAGACACAGCACCCTCATACTGAGACCCTAGCTACATGCCAAGGGCAGCACAGGTACAAAGCGGATAAAAGGACATCTCTCTGGCCCTTGCTACCCCACCTCTGCCCAACCTCGCAGGGTCTCTATAGAGCTGAGACCCTCACCATGTTCTTCTCATTCCCTGCCCACTTCCGGAAGATCTGCAGGGACTGGCCTGCGTGCAGCATCCCTGGTGTGGCAAACACAACCTGGAAGGCAGACGTAAGTGAAGAGATACACTGCCATGGGCTCGGCCTCAGATCCCTTCAGACAGGCAGGGACTGTCAGGTACCCTCAGGCACTCCCCAGACATGGCCAGTGAGCATGCATGTGCCCCCCCCCCCACTGCAAGGCCTTACCATTGGACCTGGGTTGTCTGCAAATGCCCGGTCGAAGGCTTTGATGTGCTTAAACTCAAACATGTTTCTCTGGACAAAGGTCTTGCGGATCTTTTGGTTGGTCCAAGTGATGAAGAGCTTATAGTAGTGGTTGGCCTTCTCTGTCAGCCCCGTGGAGAAGTAGATGGGGACCTTTAGGTTCATACGCTCCCTGGAGACCCACCAGCCCCGTTAGCGCAGTGGCCATGGGATGGCATGTTGCCACAGGCCCTCATCTGCATGGCTGTACAGTGTGAGCTGGCTTGAACCCCTGTTGTCTCCACCCCTGTGACCACAGGAAGCCAGTGCCCTCAGCCTATATCCTCCTAGAAGGTGCTGGGGCTGACAGGACTCCCTGTGGAACCAGTGACCCTAATAAGAGTACGCAAACAGCACAGGACACCACAGGGCACGAGGGTGGCTCCCCCTCAAAAACAGTGAGCAGAGTTGAGATGCCATTGGCCAGGGATGCTCACCACCTTAATAAATCTGAGTCTCTGCCCTGCCTGGGCTGTGTGTGCTGCCAACCATCCACATAGGCATCCTACCCTCCACTGCCCCTCAGGCAGGGCTTTGGGACGAACCCCCTGACTGCGCCTACCAGAAGGTCTCCAGCAGGATGCAGAGCTCCTGTGCTCGGCCCAGTGCAAAGACAGGGATCAGCACCTACGGGGCAGGTGAGGCTGGCTCAGGTGGGGATCCCACTGCACCCCTAACTAAGCCAGCAGGCAGCATTCTCTGAGAGTACATGGTCAGCTGCCCTGAGAGCCCCATGTGGACCTAAGCTCTCTCCTGGGCAGTCTGGAGCAGGAAGGACCACATCTGGGACATGAGGGACAATGAAATCCCCAGTGAAGGGTCTTCAGAGTTTTTCTTCTCAATGTTGAGCAAATTTTCCTCCCTCCATGCCCAGAGAACATAGCACTCTATACCCTGAGACCCTGAACACATGCTAAGGCTCCCAAAAGGACTTATACAGGGAGCTGTACTGAGAGCTGCCCCTGACTTGCATAGGGGCATACATCCCGGAGCCCTGCCTATGGCCAGCTACCTTCCCACCACGCTCCACAGTCTCATGGACTTTCTTCAGAAAGTCTCGCTCTCGGCAGCGCTTGGAGTCACGGATGGTTGTGGCATACGTGGACTCTGTGATGAGCAGGTTGGGGCGGCACTTATCGATCCACGCAGCTCTGGGATAGAGGAGGGTATGGGCCATGGCAGACAGCTGTAGCCAGCCTGCTGAAGTCACAGGCAGCACACTCAGGATAGAGGAAGAGGAACAGCCCCAACCTGGTCCCTGTGCCTTCATGTGTCTAGGCTCAGGGGGAAGGAACCCTGCACAGACAGAGGACCCTAAACCATCACACACTTAAGGTCACCATGCTCCAGGGAGACCCCCATAGAATGAAGCAAACACATCAGCCTACTTACCCCAAGTGTCGGTCTGGGGTCATGTTATAATCACCCTGGGGAAGATTGTGATGATGAAGAGGGTACCTCCCCACCCCCTGGTAGCCCCTCCCAAGTCCTTCCACTGACCGTGTAGACCACCGACTCTGAGCCCACTTTGATCTGGAACATGGCTGCCCCCAGCACATGACCTGCATAGTAGGCCTTGATTTCCAGCTCATCGTCCACCTATGGAGAAGAGAGCATCAGTCTTAAGTCTTTTGTTTCCTGTTATTCACATAGAACATCCAGTTTTGTTTTGTTTTTGTTTTTTGAGACTAGAGTCTCACTATGTCGCCCTCAGTAGAGTGCCGTGCATCACAGCTCACAGCAACCTCATACTCTCGGGCTTACCAGTTATTTTTGATTGCAGTTGTCATTGTTTAGCAGGCCTGGCCAGGCTCAAACCCCCCAGCATTGGTATATGTGGCTAGTGCCCTAGTGAGCTACAAGCTGAGCTACAGGCGCTGCCAAACATCCAGTTTTCAATCAAAATAAACCAGACATTAGATGAGACAATAGGTGAAAAATAAGAGAAACAACAGACTAACGAATTAAGGGCTCCTCAATATGGAGTTTCCAGATGTAGACTTTAAGAGACTGCAATCATCGATTCATCAAGATAAAAAACAGGATTAAGGGCCGGACATGGTGGCTCACGCCTATAATTCTAGTACTCTGGGAGGCCAAGGTGAGTGGATTGCCTGAGCTCATGAGTCCGAGACCAGCCTGAGCAAAAGCAAGACCCCATCTCTGCTAAAAATAGAAAAACTGAGGCAAGAGGATCTCCTCAGCCCAAGAGTTTGAGGTTGCTCAAGAGCTATGACACCATGGCACTTTACCCAGGGCAACAACTTAAGACTCTGTCTCAAAAAAATAAATAAATAAAAACAGGATTAAGCCGGGTGCAGTGGCTCACACCTGAAATCCTAGCACTCTGGGAGGCCAAGGTGGATAGCTTAAGACCTATCTGAGCGTCATGGTGGGCGCCTGCAGTCCCAGCTACACGGGAGGTTGAGGCAAGGAAGATTACTTGAGCCCAGGAATTGGAGACTGCTGTGAGCTATGATGATGCTATGGCACTCCAGCCCAGGTAACAGAACAAAGACCCTATCTCAACAAAACAAAGATTAAGAATTGTGGTGAGAAACTAGAAACTATTTTTTAAAAAGCAGAAATTCTAAAACCAGGAACTTTGAGAACTCAAGGGATAAATTTAACAAAAGATCACATAACAAAAAAGAGAATTTTTTTTTTTTTGAGGCAGAGCCTCAAGCTGTCACCCTGGGTAGAGTGCTGTGGCATCACAGCTCACAGCAACCTCCAACTCCTGGGCTCAAGCGATTCTCCTGCCTCCGCCTCCCAAGTAGCTGGGATTACAGGCGCCTGCCACAACACCTGGCTATATTTTTGATTGTAGCCGTCGTTGTTTGGCGGGCCCAGGCTGGATTTGAGCCCTCCAGCTCAGGTGTATATGGCTGGCGCCTTAGCCGCTTGAGCCACAGGCACCGAGCCAAAAAAAAAAAACGAGAACTATTAAATTAAAATACAGTAGAACCTCCATAACTGTCCACCTCCCTTATGCTGTCTACCTCCTTAAGTTGACCTGATTTTCATAGACTGACGTGCACCACATATACTATCAGTGCAGTGCACAGTTTCTCCTATGTTGACCACCTCCGTGTGCTGACCAGCCTGTTATGGTCCCTGAGAGGTCAACTCACAGACGCTCCACTGTATCTCAGAGGGAACATCCACCATGAAGCATGGAAAGGACAGACAGAGGACCTGGAGTGAGCAGGTCTGACAGATGTCTGCACCCTGGAAGTAAAGTGAGATGGAGTAGGAGCCACACTGGAAGGAAGCTGGTGAAAGACATCAAGCCACAGATCCAAGAGGCCTCAGACTGAACAGGCTAAATTAGCATACAACATGTAGGCCTCTCTTAGCACAAGCACCAAAAAGCCAAGGAAAGGGTGTAATCACTTAAGTAGCCTGTACCAAAAAGATCTCTTCAAGACAGAATGATACATTCAAAGTGCAAAGACACAGAGCGGTGCCTGTGGCTCAGTGAGTAGGGCGCCGGCCCCATATACCAAAGGTGGCGGGTTCAAACCAGGCTTTGGCCTACTGCAACAAAACAAAACAAAAAACAAAGTGCAAGGACACGAACAACAACCATCAACCTGGAATTCTGTACCTAATTTTTTTTTTTTGAGACAGTCTCACTTTGTCACCCTCGGGAGAGTGCCGTGGTGTCACAGCTTACAGTAAAAAAAAAAAAAAAAAAGAAAAGAAAGAAAAAAAGAAGGTAGAAAGTGTGGGAAGTAGAGAGGTGCAATAAAAAGAGTAAATATATAGGTAAAACTAAGTAAATGTTGGCTTTACAAAGCATTAGAAATCATGTTTCTATACACATCTTGCAGGGTTTAAAATATGCTGATTAAAATACATAGTACAACAGCCTGTGAGCCAGGAAGAGGACATGGATTTGAAATATTCTACGATTCTTGAATTGTCCAGAAAAAAGGCAGAAGTTCCAAGTAACTTAGATTTTTTTTTTTTTTTGTAGAGACAGAGTCTCACTTTGTCACCCTCGGTAGAGTGCCATGGCATCACACAGCTCACAGCAACCTCCAGCTCTTGGGCTTAGGCGATTCTCTTGCCTTAGCCTCCCCAGTAGCTGGGACTACAGGAACCAGCCACAAGGCAAGGCTATTTTTCTGTTTTTGCAGTTCAGCAGAGGCCAGGTTTGAACCCGCCACTTTTGGTATATGGAGTCGGTGCCCTACTCGCTGAGCCACAGGTGCCACCCCGTAACTTACGTTTTTGTTGTCAAGGATGCATTTTGCAATCTCTACCACTAAAAGCATTGTAAAAGATCATATAATTACTGAGCCAATAAAGGGAAAACAAAATTTTTTTCTTTTGGAGACACAGTCTCACTCAGTCACCCTGGGGTTGAGTGCCATGGCGTCATAGCTCACAGCAACCTCAAAATCTGGGGCTCAAGCAATTCTCTTGCCTCAGCCTCCCAAGTAGCGCCCATCACAATGCCCAGATAATTTTAGAGACGGGGGACTTGCTATGGCTCAGGCTGGTCTTGAACTTGTGAGCTCAGGTAATCCACCCACCTCAGCTTCCCAGAGTGCTAAGGATTACAGGCATGAGCCACCACACCTGGCCTAGGGAGAAGCAAAATTTAAAAAAAATTGATCCAAAAAAGGCAATAAAGGGAAGGGGAAAAAAACACAGAACAGGCAAGACAAATCGGAAGCAAATGGTAACATGGTCCAGCTGAACCCAGTTATCTTACTAGCGTCTAAATCAGCAGTTCTCAACCTGTGGGTGGCGACCCATGGGAACTATATTAAAGAGCCGCAGCATTAGGAAGGTTGAGAACCAGTGGTCTAAATGCTTCATCTAGGATGGGAGCGGTAGCTCACACCTGTACTCCCAGCACTCTGGGAGGTTGAGGTGGGTGGATAGCTTGAGCTCACAAGTTCAAGACTGCCTGAGCAAAAGCGAGACCTCGTCTCTACTAAAAATAGAAAAATTGACTTGGCACCTGTGGCTCAGGGGGCTAAAACACCAGCCACGTACACCTGAGATGGTGGATTCGAATCCTGCCCGGGCCCGCCAAACAACAATGACGGCTGCAACCAAAAAATGGCCGGGCATTGTGGTGGGCACCTGCAGTCCCAGCTACTTGGGAGGTGGAGGCAAGAGACTCACTTGAGCCCAGGAATTGGAGGTTGCTGTGAGCTATGATGTCAAAGCACTCTATCCAGGGTGACGGCTTGAGACTCCGTCTCAAAAAAATAAATAAATAAATAAAATAAAATAAATTTAAAAAAAATAGAAAAATTGACACAAGAGGATCTTTTGAGCCCAAGAGTTGAAGTTGCTGTAAGCTATGATGCCACGGCTTAGGATTCTTCAAATCTAAGAGTTTGAAGTTGCTGTGAGCTGTGATGCCAGAGCACTCTATCCAGGGCAACTGAGTGAGACTCTGTCTCAAAAAAATAATAAAATAGGCCAAGTGTGGTGACTCACATTTATAATCCCGGCACTTGGGAGGCTGAGGTGCGTGGATTGCCTGAGCTCATGAGTTCAAGACCAGACTGAGCTAGAGCGAGACCCCGTCTCCAAAAAATAGCCGAGCAGCTCGGCGTCTATATCTTAGTGGTGAGGGTACCAGCCATATACACCGGGGCTGGCAGGTTCAAACCCAGCCCGGGCCTGCTCAATAACTATAATAACAACAAAAAAAATAGCCAAGCATTGTGGCGGGAACCTGTAGTCCCAGGTGCTCAGGAAGCTGAGGCAAGAGAATTGTTTGATCTCAAGAGTTTGAGGTTGCTGTGAGCTGTGACAGCCACAGTACTCTATCAAGGGTGACAAAATGAGACTGTCTCAAAAAAAATGCTCCATCTAAACACGGTTACCAAGCTGTCATAAACCAAACTACATGTGTACTTTCAAGAGTCACATTTAAAATATGATACAGAAAGTTAGTTTGGGGCTTGGCACCTGTAGCTCAAGCGGCTAAGGTGCCAGCCACATACACAGGAGCTGG
>CAUYRH010118711.1:0-16621 GCA_963574655.1 Perodicticus potto
ATTTAGGCCATCTCCTACTTACCCCTTCCCCAAACAAAAAATGACCTCCTCTCCTTCCTGGGGTTCTAGGATATTTTACAGCATGGATTCCCAATTTTATGGCTTTGGCTAAACCTCTATACACAGCCGCTAAAGGTTCCCAAACCAACCTCCTAGATCCACATCCGCTTTGGTTAAGTTCCTTCCCCTCCCTAGAGCCCTCTTTGTCCCAAGTACTGTCCCTCCATCTCCCTGATCCCCGCTATCCATTTTACGTCTCAGTGTCAGAACACCAAGGATGTGCAGTAGGAATCCTAACACAGAAACCTCACAATAATCATCTCCCAATAGCATTCCTCTTAAAACAGAATTCACAGCCCGAGGCTGCCCCCTTGCCTCCCAGCAGTGGCAACTAGGTCCCTCGTTTCCCTGGAGGTGCAGAAACTTACCCGCCATGCCCCCACATATCTACTTACCCCTCACAATATTCCATCCTTTTTACAACAGGAACACTTATCATCTTTACTTTCCAAACTTCGTTTACTCCAGCTTCTAATCCTCTTTGTAGAAAACCCAAACCTTCACTTTCTCCCTGGCCTGGCATATATCCTCTCTTCTCCAGCAGTTGCCCTCCACACACATGACCCTCACACTTCCCAGAACTCAATCATTCCATGATTATTCTTTAAGCACAGCGACACTACACCCTTTTCCCAACATCTCCCTTTCCCCTTACCTAACCCCTAGACACCTGGTTTATTGATGGCAGTTCTAAGTCCACTGCTCACTCCATTGCCAAGACAGGCTTTGCTATTGTATCTTCTTCTCACATTATCACCTCTACTACCCTGCCTTCCCCACGTACTTCCTCACAACAGACAGAACTCTTAGCCCTCACTAAAGCCTTACAACTCACATGAGGCTGCTCCATTAACATATACACAGATTCTAAGTATACTTTCTACATAATCCATTACCACACTGCCCTATGGCAAGAAAGAGGATTCATTACTACCCAAGACTCCTCTATTATCAACACTCATTAAAAACCTCCTAAATGCAGGCACTTTCCCAAAGGAAGTAGCCATCATGCAACTGTAAAGGCCACCAAAATAAAACAGACCCAGTTTCCAAAGGCAACCAAAAAGCTGATATAGAAGCCAAACAGCTCAATGCATTTAAACCCCTGACCCCCACCCTAAAAGGCCATTACTTGTCCTTTGATAAATTCTCTCCCGTATATACATCCAAAGAACAGGATAATTACTGGCATCGTCCCACACAGGAAGGATGGTTCCTTTAAAAGGGAAAACTCTGTTCCTCCAAGAATATCCTTTCTTCTCCCACCATAGCCTTCACATTGGCTTCAAGCCTCTTTACACCCTTCCTTCTCCACTCCTTTCTCACCCATGACTATGTTCCCTTTTAAAACAGATAATCCAGTCTTGCACAATCTGCACCTAGGTCTCACTCCAGAGGGCCATAAAAACACCTCTTTTCCCAACACACAGGCGCGGGGCCAAACCCCCAGACAAGACTGGCATATTGAATTCAACCACATGCCTCCTGTATGAAAACATAAACTGCTTCTAGTTTGGATTGATACCATCTCAGGGTGGGTGGAAGCCTTCCCCACAACAGGCAAGAAAACCCATGAAGTTGTCTCCACCCTCCTCCACCACATTATTCCTAGAATCAGCCTCCCAGCTCTATTCAGAGTGACAAAAGCCCAACTTTCATTAGCCAGATCACCTAGGAGTTCAGTGGCACTTACGTGTGACTTACAAGCCCAGGCCCAAATCATCGGGTAGAGTAGAAGAAATTAACAACATCCTTAAACAACATCTCACCAAATTAGTGCTCCAACACAAACAAGATTGGCTTAATCACTTCCCCATCACTTTACTCTACATTCGCTCTACCCCTTGCAAACCCTTCTCTTACAGCCCTTTTGAAATAATGTATGCCAAATTATTCTGGGCCCTGGAACCCCTCCAGACTCCATCATAGAAAACTAGTTTCCCATCCTCCAGGAAAACAGGGACGAAATTAGAAAACACAATAAACCAGCTCCACAACCCTCAGCAGAGAAAGTCAGAGACCAATTGGCAAAACATCAAGTTTTCCTTAAATCTCCCTTACCCGACAGGACTCTATCCCCTCACTGGACAGACACTCACACCATTCCTTACAGCACCCCCACAGCCATTCACCTCTTGTACCTCCCTCCCCAGTCTGGATTCACCAATCCCAATTAAAGCTGTGTCCTATAGAAAAATTTCCAACACTGGAAGACCTCCACTGCAAATCGCACTACCTTAAAACTCACCAGGATCCCTGAAGCGTTCACTTCCCCATAAATGTATAACATTCCTCCCACATTCTTGCCTTTTCTTCATAACTTTTCTCAAGATGCCTGGCTACCTTCACACATTCAAAGCTGGGATGACCTCTCTGAAGTCTTTAAAGATCTATGGCTACGTGGCACCTTCCAAGACTTTCACCCTAAGGAAACACAATTGTTCCTCTTCCTACTTCTTTTCCTTCTGGCTTCTGTCAATCCTGGCCCTTCTCCCTCCCCATCAACCCTGACTGAATGCCCATGTTGTCTTGCTACCTGATCCTCTTATATCTGTGAATACCTTACCAACTGCAATTCCCATGTCAACTACACCTGATTCTAACCTCAGACCCCCTTTTTCGCTAGCCACACTTACATGCCAGAACACTGTAATGATGTTACCAAAGCCTCTGAATGTTCTTATGAAAGACAGAGGCACTGGACCGGCAAAATAATGGGCACTGGATGCCCTAGAGGTGGAGTTGGGAACACTGTCTGCTGGAGATATCACATACATGTAAGATTATCAAATGGAGGAGGAGTTCAGGACATAGTATGTCAGTAAGAAACAAGACAAATGACAAAAAAAACTCTTTTCCAGTATAACCCTTCTACCCTATAATGGATTAGATCACACTGTCCTGCAAGTCCTATAACAACACACCCTCATTCTCCAGCTTTTAAACACCTCCTTTCAGCTGCCTTGAACTCTTCCACTCTTCTCTCCCCCTCAGGATGCTGGATGTGCCTTTCCTTATACCAACATCTTTTCAATCCCATCCCTGTACACAAAACATATAACTATTCCATTTGGCAGAAAATAACCCAGCTCTGGTTGGCCCCATAACCACAGACTTTCCATCCGTAGCCTACCCCAATTTAACCTGCTTCAATCTCACCGGTATAGGAGACTCTAAGCTTTATAAAACCTGATCTTTGTTCCCTCAACTCAACTTGTCCCTTATCTGACTATTCTGTGCCCCTCTGGAAATATTTTTCCTCTGCAGCCTCTCACTAACTACTCCAGTCTTTGAATCTGAGTTTTCCTTACCACCCCCAGTCTCTTTTGTGAATGACTGCTCCCTAACTCAGACCCTGACACATCCCCCTACTTCCAGAGAAAAAGGAGGTGTCTTCCTCCCTGTACTCCTTGGAACAGGAATAGCTGCTGGACTTGGCGTGGACATTGCAGGCATTAGTACATCAACCCACTTTTACCACCAACTCTCCCTAGAACTTAATGAAGATATGGAAAGGGTAGCAGAGTCTTTAATCACCCCACAATCCCAAATTAATTCTTTAGCTGCAGTAGTCCTCCAAAATCACCAAGCCTTAGATTTACTTATAGAAGAAAAAGGAGGCACATGCATTTTGGGGGGATAAGAATGTTGTTTCATTGTTAACCAGTCAGGAATAATCAGGCAAAGTAAAAGAACTCCAAGAACAAATCAGAGACAAATAAATCTTTAATCATCTTCTCCTTGGTCTTTATTTAATTCCTGGCCTCCTTGGTTACTTCCTTTTTTAGGACCACTAACTATGATCTTTCTCATTCTCAGTTTCAAATGAGTCCTCCGCCTCATCTCTCAATTTATTGCCCAGGCAGTCACCCAAAAAACAATCGCTCATATCTTCACCCTATGTGGATATCAACCTGTTCAGACTGAAGACCCCAAGAGTGTTCCTGGAAACACCTCTCCCTTCCTCCTCCCTTTTTTTTTCCTTACAGGCAGGCCTCCTCAACCCACAGGAAACAGTCAAAGAGATACAGTGCCCAGCATCCTGCATCCTTATAATGGACTAAAATGACCGGGATGATAGGGCTGAATGTAGGAACCCATCCAAATAGAACCACCAGGGCCATGAAGGAATGAGGGTGGCAATTCTCTACCACCACCCTCCTAACTCTTATGTTCCCACCCCACCTTTACCCACAAGCGGACTTCTTCAAACTCAACCTGCTGGCACCCAAGTTAAGCCCACATCGCCCACACAGAACCTGGAATCTGCTTCCTTTCATTCATGTCTCAGAATAACCCCTCAGTTTTGGTCCTTGACCTCTCAAGAAGTACATGCATCTTATCAAGGCCTCCAACATACTTGCCAATTCTTATTCATGGATTCAATTAACACAATGCCCTCAATAGAGTAAAAACATTCAATTTTACAGAATGTCTGGGTGGTCTGGGTTCCTTAGAACTATGTTATTACAAAGGGCATGAGTTACACATAAAACCTAGAAAAAGGCTGTGATTGTAGACTGTTGTTTCTCCCATGTGGATGCAAACTGCTTCTGAAAGAAATGGAAGACAACACGTTTGCCATACGAATGGCCATACACCCTGAGCAGAGGCCATGCTAATCTACTCTAGTAAGGACACTTCATCTCGCAAGGTGGCTATAATTAGAGCTTCCACTTAGTTGAATTGGCAGGAGCCCACTGTCAATCCATCCTGGATGGTAGGAGGCAAACTAGTGAAATAAATGGTCATGTGAAAGGCAATCACCTGTACATTCCTTAGATTAGTTATTTTCAACCTTTTTTAACCTCACGGCACGCTTGAACCTATAGTTAAATTCTGCAGCACACTTAAATTATGTTATTCAAAAGAAAAAAAGAGAGAGAGAGTAAAAAAAGCATATACTTACTGTGGTTTGAACTTCTTTCAAAAATAATTTAATTAATGATCTTTAAAAATTTTCACAGCATGCCTAAGATCCTCTCATGGCCTGCCAATGTGCTGTGGCACCCCTATTGAAAATCACTTTCCTAGACCTTTAAGAGAGGCACTCTCTCCACCATTCACCCTGAGATGCAATGACTTTTGTTTTCCTACCTTTAGGGGCAGGAGGAAAGATTTGGAGATTTCCACTGGGCCTTCTCCCACTATATTAGCTTTTATAGCATAGTTCTAGGCTCAAATGTGGGAATTCTTTGAGGTGCCAAGTATATCCACTTTACATACGTATTCCAGGGCCAGAGATGTGGGACCAGCAGGTGGGAGCTTGTGCCCAATAAAAGAGCCATGGAACCCATCTGAGCCAGGTCTCCATTATCTGGCCTCCATAAGTCTCCATGCAAACAGGTGCCCACAATGATGCTTCAGTGGTAAGTACCTATTACTCAAATTCTATGCCCAATGGTCCTTGAAATGTCTGTTAATTCATCTTTCTGGTGTACAATAACCCAAGTAAATGGACATAGGTCCCTCAGGGAAAGAACTGGGAGACTCGTTACCATATACACCTGCTGTAGTGTTGCAGGGTCTTCCTCTTGGGGATCCAGACTCTCTTTCAGTCAATGTGTTCTGGGTCTTAAAACTGGTTCAAATGAGGAAATAGGGCAAGAAATTATGTTTCATTAGGGAAGCTGCCTTCAGCCTCATGGTAATCTATCCTTAATTCCTTTTCTGTGCTTTAGCTGAACAATACTCCTGTTGACAGTCCATCTATCTTGCCCCTAGGACACCATTCATTACTCATCTCTGGTAGCTCTGTGTGTCTTGCCCACAAGGCAGCCATTCCTACTCTGTTGCTCATTAAGAACACCGTGCCATCTGGCCTCTATTATTCAGTGTTTTATCTCCACTGTTATCAGGAAGTCCAGTTCTTAACAGAATCACTGGTGAGTTCCCTCACCAGTACTTCCTTTCTCTCTCTGGTAAATACAATCTCCTCTAGGCTGCCCTGTGGAATAGTTGGTTGGAGAGGTTTTTACCCTTGTGTAGTCCATTAACTTTATCCTGCCCACGTCTCTATTCCACTGTCTGTCGTGGCAGTTCTGTCATTTCTGCTTCACTTTGTGTGGGCCATCATGTTCTTCAAGCTTCCACCAGCCATCCCAGCATCACATTCAACTGTGAAGTCCTGTATCCTGAGAGGAGGCCATGTCAGTAAATTCTCCCTGTCAAAGTTGGTGTTCTGCCATCCTTGATCCATTTCCCTCAGCATCTAGTCCCAGATAGACCCTCTCACCTGCTGGTAGATGTCACCCAAGACCTTTAGCTCCTTCAGGTCAGCATATACTTGAACTGATAGTTTGATGGCCTGGCGGGGAGGTGGGAACAGATCCTGAGGGAGATATAGGTTGTGTTGCAAGGTAGAGGCTTCTTCATTATCTTTAAGCAAGGGAGGTACTAGCCTTTACTGGGGAGGAGTGGGCTACTTTTTATTATTACCATTTCATAATATTAAAGGAGTTCAAATGTTTTTGTTACCTGGATACCTTGTATAAGGCTAAACTTGGGGCTTTTAGTGTTTCCATCACCTGAACAGTGTTCATTGTACCTGAAAGGTACATTTTTAACCCTCAGCACCTTCTCACCCTCCCCACCTCTTGGTTTCCAATGTCCTATATCTCTTTGAGCCCCTGTGTGCCCATCATTGAACTCCCAATTATTAAAGAGTACATGTGGTGTTTGCTTTTCCATTCCTTCATCCAAGTTGCTGCAAAAGACATTATTTCATTCCTTTTGATGGCTGACTAGTAGTCCACAGGGTGTGTGTGTGTGTGTGTGTGTGTGCATCACCACTTCTTAACACACACATGAATTGATGGGCATTTAGGTTGATTCCACATCTTTGCACTTATGAATTGTGCTGTGATAAACATTCATGTGCTTGTGTATTTTTGATAAAATGACTTCTTTTTCTCTGGGTAGATACCCAGTAGTGGGATTGTTGGGTTGAAGGGTAGGTCTACTTTAGTTCTTGAAAGAATCTCCATACTGTTTTCCATTGAGGTTGTACTAATTTGCAGTTTCACCAACAGTATGTAAGTGCTGTATCTCTCTGGATCCACACCAGCATCTATTGTTTTTTGACTTTTTTATAAGGGCCATTAAGTCAAGGGTAAGATTGCATTTTTAATTTTCATTTCCCTGATGATTAGTGATGTATTTTTTGGCCATTTGTTTATCTTCTTTTGAAAAACTTCTGTTCATGTCTTTTGCCTACTTTTTAATAGTGTCATTTGGGGTTTTTTCTTGCTGATTTATTTGAGTTCCTTGTATCTTCTTGATATTTATCAGATGCGTGGTTTGTGAAATTTTCTCCCATCTGTAGGTTGTCTATTAACTCTTTTGATTATTCCTTTGCTGTACAGAAGCTTTTTAATTTAATCAAGTCCCATTTATTCATTTATTTTTGTTGCTGCTGTATTTGCCTTTGGGGTCTTATACATAAAATTCTTTTTCTCAGCCAATATCTAGAAGAATTTTTACTATGTTTTCTTCTAGAATTTTCGTGTTTTTGTGCATTAGATTTGAGTTTTTAATCCATCTTGAATTAATTTTTATATTTGGCAAGAAATAGGGGTCCTATTTCATCCTTTTGCATGTGGCTATCCAGGTTTCCCAGCACCAATTACTGAATAGGACTTCCTTTCCCCAATATGCGTAGTCTGCAATCAGTTGTAGGTAGATGGTTTTATTTCTGGCTTCTCTATTCTGTTCCATTGATCTATGTCTCTACTTTTAAACCAGTACCATGTTGTTTTGTTTACTATAGCTTTATAGTATAATTTGAAATCAGGTAATGTGATGCCTCCAGATTTGTTCTTTTTGCCCAAGATTTCTTTGGCTATTCCAGCTCTTTTAGTTGTTGTTATTGTTGTTGTTGTTGTTGTTGTTGTTGCTCCAAATGAAGCTCAGCAGCCATAGAGCTATGAACAGAGTAGCTTACTTCTGTAGGCCCAAAGGTTAAGGGAAATGTTAAAATTCATTATTCTCAGGTGTATCAATCCAGATATTCCCGTGACAAGCCTGAGCATCCTACTCATTCCTAATCTGGACCCTGACCTTGATATACCAGATTTATCAGGCTAAAAAATCAACTTTCTAGGAAGTTTCAATAGTGCCTGAGCTTCGTCCACAGCTTTTTCTGCCCTCCAATTCTAGAGATGAGAATTTCTTCATATACTGTCAAGGAGGCTCTGGCTTTGACACATCATCTTCAATTAATAATAACCCTTGGCCTTCAACGGTCTCTTTCCAATTTATAGCACTCACAAAAGTCATCCAATTACATTGTCCTTACAATCACCACTTCCCCAGAACCTCTCGAATGCCTGAGATGTTCCCACCAGTGCATTCCTTGGCATTTGTTTCCCACCCCAGTTGACCCCAACTCTTCCACCACCAGGGATGGGATCCTCTTCACCAGACAACCAGTGGGACACCTACCTCCAAAATCCCACTTATAATACTAACTGTCTCAGATACATTAGGAAACAGATTCTGAGGTAAATGTTTCTATACAGAAAGTTTATCAGGGAATGCTTATAGAAACACCTGAAAGAGAGGAAAGAAAGTAGGATTAGGCCAGGAATGATGGCTCATGCCTAATATCCCAGCACTTTGGGAGGCCAAAGCAGGATTGTTGGAAGCCAGGAAGCCAAGGCTGTGGTGAGCTTTGGGTGAGCCACTACACTCCAGCCTGAGTGATAAAGCAAGAGCCTCCCTCCAAAAAAAAAAAAAAAAAGGTGGGCGGGGGGAAGTGCGATTAGGCAGAGATAAAAGTTAAACTATGATGCAGTTGCAATGAAGGCCCAGCCCATTCCACCAGGACTCTGGAGTTGGGATGACTCTTTAGACTTGGAATCAAATGAGTCCAGGGGGTCAGGCCTTAGTACCACACCTCAACCAGACGGTGGATGTGGGATGCCCAAAGACAGGTATGCATTTGGGTGAGATGGCTCCTTTAAGCTGAAGGCAGTTCCCAAAGAGCTGTCAATCGCTGGGGAATGAGCATCCAGCCCTGTGGTGCTGGGGTTGCCCCATATCATCCTCTGCAGATGAGGACAAGGAATAAGAGAGAGCAAGTTTGCAAGCTTAAAGGCCAGCTATATCAGAATCGACCTTAAACAACTGACCTCATGAAAGAAGTCTTCCAGATTTTAATTTATGTTTTTGAAGCATTTCAAATAAATATGAAGGAGGGTTGCTTGCCCCTGACCAGAAAGGTCTCTAATGTTCAAAACTGTCTTCCTTGAATTACAAAACAGAGAGGAAATAGGTTTTCCAAATGTTATTAGAAACTTGGGCTACAAAACCTCATCTTATAAGTTTATGTCACAAATAATTACATAAATTATATAAGTGTCAGAAGGAGACAATTGCTATCAAAGACAAAAAGGGAAAAATAGAGCAGAATAAAGTGCTCAGGACTCAGGACAAAAGCACATAAGGAAGTTTCCAGATTTAATAGGATGGTCATGGCAGACATAATGAGTTTTGAAAAAAAGTCAGGAGGAACAAGGGAGAGTGAGCCAAGATGATATCTATGGGAGAATATTCCATGCAGAGGGAGCAGCCCTGAGACAGGAACACACCTTGGTGTTGGAGGAGCAAGAAGGATGCCAGTGTGGCTGGAGGTGAGTGGGCAGAGAACAGCAGTGAGAGAGGCTCAGAGAGGCTCACCGAGGTGGGAGGCAGAAGGCCTGATCATCTTTGGCAAGGGACCTGCAAGGAAAGACACGAGTGGGAGTATCTATTCCATTCAAATCGTATTCCTAAATAAGTTTGGTAAGAAATTTATCAATCCTAATTTAGTTATCCAATTCCACACACTCAGTGCCCTGACAGCTTTTGTGCTTTTGTGTGTTTTTTCTTTTTTTTCATTTTTGACACAGAGTCTGACTCTGTCACCCTGGTGAGAGTGCCATGGGGTCATTATCATAGCTCATAGCAACCTCTAACTCTTGGGCTCAAGTGATCCTCTTGCCTCAATTTATATATATATGCGTGTGTGTGTGTGTGTGTGTGTGTGTATACTTTTTTTTTTTTTTAGTAGAGATGGGGTCTTTTTCTTGCTCCTGAGCTCAAGCAAAGCAATCCACCTTCCCTGGCCTCCTAGAGTGCTAGGATCACAGATTTGAGCAACAAACCCAGATTTTGAATATATTCTCCATTTGGATAAACATAATCTCATGCCCTCCTTTAATATTACTTTTAAATCCAAAAGAAATCAAATATCATGACTGAGAACAAATCACAGCAATAAGACAAAACACAATTTTGTTTCTAAACAAAATTTTTGGTGGAATTCATAACCCCAAGTTAACATGGTTCTGGAATTCATGGAGGCCACTCACTCAGTATTCTCCTAAGAGGTCTAGCAGGTGCACAGTACTTGGCAGCAAAAGTACATGGGAAAATTTCTATATCTTTCTGGACGAACTCATTGCTATTAGTGATCAGCACTATATTCAGTTTGTTAGGGTTTCCGGTTGCTACTATTCTTGACTTTGTAATTAAAAATTATAGCTGGTCTTCCTTGAGCATTATCAACGTAGTCTGCCATGAATTGTTTGGCATTTTTATATCAAAAAAATCAACCTATAATTTTCTAAAAACTACACTTAAAGTCATAGGTACGTGACAATTTAAGTAGGAATTAGCCACACCTCCTTTGCAAAAACCAATGTGAATATAAGCGGTCCAAAATTTGGTGGTGTCCAGGCATGATGTTGAGTAGAACTAGTGAGAAGGGAGATCTTTGCCTTGTTCATAATCTTAGGGGCAAAGCATCCAGTCTCTCACCACAAAATAGGATGTTAGGTATATGTTTAGTGTGGATGAACTTTATTAGATTGAGGAAGGTGCCATCTACTAGGAAAACTAGTAGTTTTCTAAGAGTACTTATCATGAATCACTGTTGAATTTTATGAAATGCTCTTTCTACTCTTATTGAGATGGTAATACTGTAAAGTCTTCCATCTGTTAATGTTTGATTCATGTTCAAAGGTTAGAGTAATTTTGCATTCATTCGGTCAATTCCATTTGGTCATGATCTATAAATCTTGTGTTGAATTTGATTTGTTAATTTTTTTTAAAAAGTTTTGAATCTATGTTCATGAAGAACTTGACTTGTAATTTTTCTTTTCTTGCAATTTCTTGGTCTGGTTTTGGTAGCAGGATGATGCCAGCCTAGTCAAACAAGTTGACAGTATTTCCTTGTCTCTGTTTACTGGAGGATTTATGTTAAGATTGATTCTATTTCTTTCTTAAATGTTTGATGTCGTTCACTGGTGAAACCATCTAGAACTGAAGTTTTCTTTAGAGGAAAAATTCAATTTCTTTGACAGATAAAGTGCTAGTCATATTTTCCACATTTTTGTGTCAGTTTTGATAAATTATGTTTCTCATAGAATTTGCCCCGCTGTTTTTAAGTTACCATGCTTATTGGCATAAAGGGTTTCATAATAGTCCCTTAATATTCTTTTAGTGTCTACAGGATCTGAGATGATATTGCCTCTTTCATTGCTAATATTTCTGAAACTAGTAATCTACCCCCCTGAATATACTAAGTATAAATATGAATATGAATATAAACGTATGTGTTCTTGTTAGGGGTCCATTTTATTAATATTCTCAAAGAACCAAAGTTTCTATAGGAAGCTAAACTGTTATTCAAAAGAAAGAGAGAGATGCAGACATTTAAAAAGCAAACACAAGCAAAACTAAGACAGTTTATAAGCACAGCCTTCTTGGAAAGAACTACTGCAGGATGACCTTCAGGTTTTCACATATTAACCCAGTGAAAAAAGTGAACTCCCATAGCAGGGGTAAGCAAATAAATTCATAAATATGTGAGATTATTCTAAGTCAGCATTGATTGACTAAATTAATAACATTAGCCACTAGTAGGGAGTTAAAATATTTGTAGGACAGCTCTGGGAAATACATAACAATGGTGCCACCACCTCCATCCCTTGACACCTGAATTGACATCATGTATATATCACATAACATTGCCCCACCAAGCCGGGGTGAGACTATGTTTACCCAGCACTTCCAGCCACTTTAAACAAAACCTCTCTGCCATCCCCAGCACAGGCACTTACGGCTGCTGCTCTGTACAGAACTCCCTTCTGACCTCCTCATATACCATATTTCATTCCCTCTTTTTAAATCTTGTTATCTCACATATATTATCACTTTCAGAGCCATATCAGATTTCTTTCTTTAAATGAGGCTGAATGTAAATGTATAACCAAAAGATAGAGAGGATAGGAGGTTGGAGGGAAGAAAAACAACTGTGTAAGATCACTGTGTGACTAAATACGGAGATGGGATTCAAAATGGCTACAAAAGTACACTTCACTGATCATTGCTAATGTAAGATTAAATCCCAAACCCCTATGCAAAATCATCAGGAAGAGCCCCTTTGCCCGAACATTTATTCTCTTGTTGAAAACATGGCCATTGTGTTGAGGCCAACCAAACTAGACAAGAAATCAGTTCAATCTGTCTCAAAGAGAACATGACGTGTCTTCAAGTGCTTGTTCTGTATCTGCAGCCCTGAGCCCCAGGCCATGGACTTGCACTGGTCTGCGGCCTGCTAGGAAAAAGGCTGCACAGCAGGAGGTGACCGTGGGCCATCCAGCAGAGCTTCATTCGTCCCTCACATAGGAGTGTCTTACTGCCGGAAAACAAGCTCAGGGCTCCTACTGATTCCACATTTTGGTAGTGGTATAATTATTTCTTATATGTTACAATGTAATAATAATCGAAATAAAGTGCACAATAAATGTAATGTCGGTGAATAATCCCAAAACCATACCCTCCACTCTGTCTATAGAAAAATTGTCTTCCACGAAACCAGTCCCTGGTGCCAAAAAGCTTGGTGACTGCTGTTTTACACCAAGAAGCATGTAGAAGCCTATTAAAGACCTGTGGACAAGTGACAAAAAGACATATTAAATGCCAAATAGATATGACCTCAGCATCTACCACTACACCATACACATGCTTCTGAAAAGCTTGGGGCTCTGCTAAACATAACAGGTCTGCAGGGGGAAAGAGTTAGGCAAAGACCACTCAAGAGTTATATAACTTTGCTTCCAAATCACTTACATAAGTGTAAAAGTCAAGAAAATTAGGATGATAGAGAAGAACCTCCCAGCATCTGCACCCAGGATTAGTCAGCTAACCCACTGCAGCACTCAACCCTGGGATGCCACATCTGCTTCAGGACGTAGATTCTGGGTGCGATCTGCTTCTCATATGAATGACTTTTCATTAAAATAAAAATTTAATGAAAATTAAAAAGTTAATTGTTAATTAACCACTTGATTTGGGATGTGGCTGTCTTTAACAACCCACTGTAACAACACAAGGGGAACCGTCCTTGCAGCTTCTTCACATATTGCTTCACCAAAAGCTGGAAAGAAGGGTAGTACCTGAGGTCACCAAACCAGCCCCTCCCACTGATGATAGGCACTTCTATAAATTCATGGCCATTTCCCAAATTCCTTTAGATATTGCTTATATTTGTTCTCTAATTATGAGAATGCATGCCCTTGATTTCTAGAAAATATTAGCATGCTGAGAAAAATCATAAGCACTGATCACAATTTCCATATTATAATTATAGTTGAATTATTCCCTATTTCAAGTCATGCTCGAAGAAATGCACATAAAAGAAAGCGGTGTTGAGGCAGAATGGGGTAGATGGATAAAATTCTCTGAGAGCCCTAAAATGGAAGCAATGACTTCTATCAGGAAAGAAAAAAGGCTTCAGGGAAGAGATGACATCTCGCTTCAACCATGAAGAATAAACAGCAATTCAACAGCTGGATTTAAGTGGAAGTATCCCCCCAAAGAACAGGAGAGAAGAGAAGGAAGCTGGCAGCGAGCCCAAAACAGGACAAGAGAAGGGAAAGAAATGATGGGTATGTGGAGGCTCAGACTTCATCCTGGTGAAGTGAAAAGTTTTCCACGATTTGGGGGCAGGGAGTGACACGATTGGAACAGCAAGGACAGCATGCAGAATTGACCAAAGGGGAGAGAAGGTAGAAAAATGGATAATTCTCAGGGAGGCAATACCAGTTGTTTTAATAGAGACCTACTTAGGTGAGGCAGAAGACTCCCAAACTCACACCTTCACTTATATCCAATTTTCAGTGGACTTCAAATGATCTGTACATGAGCTTAAACTTAATACTTGGCTGCTTATAGAAGCTAATAGGAACCATCCCACAAATTGGCATTCACTCTTCTCTTTCACAGCCCAGAAATATCAGGTTGCAGTACAGGATGGAAAACTCACCTTCTCAATGACAGTCCATAAAATATAAATGCCACATCTGACACTTGCATAATGCCCACATGGCTGGGCCTGAGCCTCTGGCACAGAGCACATTCTGGAATCTAACAGTGGGCCCTTGATCAGGGATCTACCAGTACCCTTCAATTCTCTAGGGATGGTGGGTAAGGACAAGGCTTGCTAACTCCTCCCCCTCTCTTTTTGGCATCACCAATCTCCAAACTTAATTATCAGATTTCAGTATTTCTAGAAGGCAGCCTACCAAAAATATTATTCAGCAGACTGAGATCAAGGAACTTCACTCAGGAATTGGTCTGCCCCTAACATCCAGGCTATGCCTGGAATATAAATATGAATAGTTTCAGAAGATGGCAGCCAAGTAACAGCTTCTTTGCAACTGGGCATGATGAGACTGGGGAGAGAAGACTTCAGGGAGTCAACGAGAGATTTCTGGACCCCATGAGGAGGACAAAAGCAGTGGAGAACTGGACTAATCCAAATCCTAGGCCAGAGACATGGCAACTTAAACAGCAAGAGGAAGTGAAAGGAAAATTAGGGCAAGGAAACAGATAAAAGAAATCAGTCATGAGGAAGAATCAGCAGAAAAATCCTGGAAACATGAAAAACCAGTCCAGAACATCCCCCCCAAGGGAACATGAAGTACCTACTGCAGAGGATTCCACCTATAAAGAAATGTTAGAAATGACAAAAAGGGAATTTAGAATACAGATGATGAAAACAATGAAGGAAACTGCTGATAAAGTGGAAAATAACCAAAAGGAAATCCAAAAACAGATGTGAATGATGTGAAGAATATAGAAAGGGTATAGCAGAGCTGAAGGCACTATAGTAGTCAATTAGGGAACTTAAAGATGCAATAGAAAGTATCAACAACAGATTAGACCATGCAGAAGAAAGAATCTCAGAGGTAGAGGACAAAGCTCTTAGGATAATACAGATAGTTAAAGAGGAAGAAAAGAAGAGAGAGAAAGAATAACATTCACTGACAGAATTATGGGACTTTATGAAGCATCCATACATACAAGTTATAGGTATCCCAGAAGGGGAAGAAGAATGCACCAGAGGAATGGAAGCCATAGTAGAGAATATTATAAATCAAAATTTCCCAAATATCACCAAAGATTCTGAAAAACTCCTTTCAGAGAGATATTGGGCCCTAGGTCACCTCAACTCTACCAGAGCTTCTCCAAGGCACATGGTGATGAACCTGCACAAAGTCAAGACAAAAGAAAAGATTCTTCAAGCTGCCAGGAGTAAGCACCAGTTGCCCTACAGGGGCAAATCTATCAGGGTGACTGTAGACTTCTCTAATGAAACTTTTCAAGAAAGAAGACAATGGTCATCTAGCTTTAATCTACTTAAACAGAACAGTTTTCAGCCCAGAATTCTGTATCCTGCTAAGCTAAGCTTTAAAATTGACAGAGAAATCATCATTTACTGATATACAAACATTGAGGAAATTCACCAAAGCAAGACCATCTCTACAGGAAATATTTCATCCGGATCTATACACTGCCCATCACAATGGATCAGCAGCAAAGTAAGAACTCAGAGATTAAAAGACAGTGATGCAAAAGATAAAACTAAGCAATAGAATCTCACAAAATAAGATAAATAGAACTCTACCACACTTATCAATTATCTCAATAAATGTTAATGGCTTGAATTCCCCACTGAAGAGGCATAGATTGGCTGATTGGATTAAGAAACACAAGCCATCCATTTACTGTCTGCAGGAAACACACCTACCTTCAAAAGACGAATTAAAACTCCGAGTTAAAGGTTGGAAGACAAATTTTCTGACAAACAGAATTCAGAAGAAAAGAGGGGTTGCAATCTTATTTTCAGATACATGTGGATTTAAAGCAACTAAAGTCAAAAAAGACAAAGATGGTCACTTTATATTGGTGAAGGGAAAAATACAAGAAGACGTTTCAATTCTAAATATTTATGCACCCAACTTAAATACTCCCAGATTCTTAAAACAGACCTTACTCAGTCTGAGCAATATGATATCCTATAACACTATAATAACAGGGGATTTTAACACTCCTTTTACAAAGCTGGACAGATCCTATAAACAGAAATTGAACAAAGATATAAGGGACTTAAATGAGACCCTAGAATAACTATGTTTGATAGACACATATAGAACACTCCATCCCAAACACGAAGAATATATATTCTTTTCATTGACCCATGGAACATTCTCCAAAATTGATCATATCCTAG
>CAUYRH010118712.1:0-11761 GCA_963574655.1 Perodicticus potto
TATTTTAGTGATTTGGGAAAATGAAAAGTAAAATTTGTTCTTTAGTATAATAAATAATCTTAAATTTTATGTGTGTGGTCTTGGTAGTTCTTGTGTTTTTATTAATGTTGTCTTTCTAATACTTTCTAACCCCAAAGTAGGTTGCTGATACAGAAGATAAGAAGCAGAGCTTAAACAACAAAATGTAAAGCTAGATTAAAACTCAGTTCTCACTTTCTTTCCAGGATATAATGAAATAGTGTGTTGTGTTCCTTTAGGCCGGTGCTCAGAGAGTCCCAAAGTAAGAGTCTTTGGAAAACAAACCATCTCCAGGCCAGGTGCTAACTCATGCCTATACTTCTATTACACTGGAAGGCCAAGACAGGAGGATCCCCTGAGATCAGGAGTTCAGGTCTTAGCAAGATGAGACCCCCATCTCTACTAAAAAAAGAAAATAACCAAATGTGGTGGGTGCTTATGGTCCCCGCTACTCGGGAGGATGTGGCAGGAGGATGTCTTGAAACCATGAGTTTGAGATTGCTGTGAGCGGGCTGAGGCCATGGCAGTCTAGCCTGGGCAAAGAGTGAGACTGTCTCATAAAAAAAAGTCTCAAACCAAAATTGAGCAAGTAAAGCCCTTGTGAATGTACCTGCCTTTTTGGTGTTACTGATGGATTGTGAAATGAGGTGGGGACACTTAAATGTTTGAAATGAGAACTGTTTTCATGTCAAGCCCTCATTTTACTTCCCCCGTTTTTTTTAGAGACAGAGTCTCATTTTATCGCCCTCAGTAGAGTGCCGTGGCGTCACACAGCTCACAGCAACCTCCAGTTGCTGGGCTTAGGTGACTTTCTTGCCTCAGCCTCCCAAGTAGCTGGTGCCACAGGTGCCTGCCACAATGCTTGGCTATTTTTTTTGTTGTTGCAGTTCAGCCGGGGCCAGGTTTGAACCTACCAACCTCAGTATATGGGGCCAGCACCCTACTCACTGAGCTACAGGCGCCGCCCCAACTTCCCTTTTTTTTTGAGACAGAGCCTCAAGCTGTCACCCTGGTTAGAGTGCTGTGGCATTGCAGCTCACGGCAACCTCCAACTCCTTGGCTCAAGCGATTCTCCTGCCTCAGCCTCCCAAGTAGCTGGGACTACAGGCACCTGCCACAACGCCTGGCTATTTTTTTTTTTTTTTCAGTTGCAACCGTCATTGTTGTTTGGTGGGCCGGGCTGGATTCGAATCCGCCAGCGCAGGTGTATGTGGCTGGTGCCTTAGCTGCTTGAGCCACAGGCGCCAAGCCACCGACTTCCCTTCTTTTTTTAAAAAAAACTATGTACTCCTGGATGGAAGTGGAACACATTATTCTTAGTAAAACATCACGAGAATGGAGAAGCCTGGGCTCAGCACCCATAGCACAGTGGTTATGGTGCCAGCCACATACACTGAGACTGGCGGGTTTGAACCCAGCCTGGGCCAGTAAGCAACAATGATGACTGCAACAACACCGGGGCAAGACACATTTGTAAGAGGGAGTTTACCTAACAAATGGAATCAGTGTAACCTGGTTTCTTGTACCCTCGATGAATCGCCAACAAAAAAAAAAAATACTGTTTTGGGATAGAACTTTCCATGACTCACCAACTGTTTTATTTCTGTTGATTTATATTTTATTTTTAAATTTTTATTTCCTTGAGGGTTTTGGGGGGAATTTTTGTTTTGTTGAAACAGAGTCCCACCCTATACCCTGAGCAGAATGCAATGGTGTCATAACTCAGTGCAACCTCAGACTGGGACTGTGGGCATCCTGCTGCCTCAGCTCCAGAAGCCACTGGCGCCTGGCTAGGTTTTCCCCCTTTTTTTTTTTTTTTTTTTTATGGACAGAGTATCTCACCCTTGGTAGAGTTCTGTGGTATCACACAGCTCACAGCAACCTCTCAATCTTGGGCTTAAGCGATTCTCTTGCCTCAGCCTCCCAAGTAGCTAGGACTACAGGCGCCTACCCCAATTCCTGGCTGTTTTTTGGTTGTAGTTGTTGTTTTGGCAGATCCGGGCTGGGTGCAAACCCTCCAGCCTCAGTATACGTGGCTGGCGCCCTAGCCGCTGAGCTATAGGCACTGAGCCTGGATTTTCCATTTTTTCAATGAGTCAGGGTCTTGGTCTTGCTCAGACAAGTCTCTAACTACTGAGCTCAAGCAATTTTCCTGCCTCAGCCTCCCACAGTTCTGGGATTACAGGCCTAAACCATAGCCCTTGGCTTTTCCTTTGATTTGTAAATTGCAAATTCTGTATGTAGATATTCAACCAATTGCAAAAAACATGCATAATTCCCTATTTAGCATCAATAGGTAAAAAATAACGTGCTTTTTATAAACTAAAAGTTTTGGAGGAATGTTCGCAATTACGGTTTTTTTTTTCCAGTTTTTTTTTTGGCCGGGGCTGGGTTTGAACCCGCCATCTCCAGCATATCATATGGGGCCGGCGCCCTACCCCTTTGAGCCACAGGTGCTGCCTGTTCACAGTTACTTTTTTCACATTAATTTTTATTTTATTCTTTCTTGCTTTTTTTTTTTTTGCAGTTTTTTGCCCAGGGCTGGGTTTGAACCCGCCACCTCCAACATATGGGGCTGGTGTCCTACTCCTTTGAGCCACAGGCATGCCCTATTTATTTCTTGAGAGTATCTTACTCTGTTACCCTGGGATTGAGTGCCATGGTGTGTTTAATTCGCAGCAACCTCAAACTCCTGGGCTCAAGTGATCCTCTTGCCTTAGCCTGCCAAGTAGCTGGGACTAAGGCACCTGCTAAAATGCCCAGCTAGTTTTTCTATTTTTGGTAGAGACGGGGTTTCACTCTTACTCAGGTTGATCTTGAACTCCTGAGTTCAAATAATCCACCCTCCTCGACCTCCCAGAATGTTAGGATTACAGGTGTGAGCCACCTTTCTCAACCCACATTAATTTTTTGATCTTTTTTTTGAGACAGAGCCTCAAGCTGTTGCCCTGGATAGAGTGCCGTGACGTCACAGCTCACAACAACCTCCAACTCCTGGGTTAAGTGATTCTCTTGCCTCAGCCTCCCAAGTAGCTGGGACTATAGGCGCTTGCCACAATGCCCGGCTATTTTTTGGTTGCAGCCATCGTTGTTTGGCCGGCCCAGGCTGGATTTGAACCCACCAGCTCAGGTGTATGTGGTGGCACCTTAGCTGCTTGAGCTACAGGCGCCGAGCCAATTTTTAAATTTTTTTTAATTTGACACAAAGTCTTACTCTGTTGCCCTGGGTAGAGTGCCCTGGCTCAAACTCTTCAGCTCAAGTGATCCTCTTGCCTCAGCCTCCCAAGCAGCTGGGACTACAGGCCTGCACCACCACACCCAGCTAATTTTTCTATTTTTAGTAGAGATAGTCTCACTATTGCTTGGGCTGGTCTAGAACTCCTGAGCTCAAGCAATCCACCCACCTCAACCTCCTAGTTTTTTTTTTTTGTTTTTTTTTTTTTTTGAGACAAAGTTTCACTGTGGCCTCATCATAGCTGACAGCAGCCTGAAATTCCTGGGATTCAGCTGTTCTCCCGCCTCAGCCTCCCAAGTAGCTAGGACTACAGGTGACCAGGATGATGCTTGGCTAACTTTCCTACTTTTTGTAGAGGCAGTGTGTATGTGTGTGTGTGTTTCACTTTTGCTCAGGCTGGACCCAGCACAAGCAATCCACCTGCCTCGGCCTCCCAGAGTGCTAGGATTACAGACGTGAGGCACTGTGCCGGGCCAAAAAAATTCTTTTGAGATGGTGTCTCACTGTGTCGCTCACACTGGCTTCAAACTCCTGGGCTGAAATAATCTTCCCACCTCAACCTCCAAAAGTGCTGGAATTACAGACCTGAGCCACCATTCCTGATAAGATATTTTTATTTTTTCCTTTTTTTTTTTTTTTTTTTAAAGACAGTCTTACTTTGTCACCCTTGGTAGAGAGCTGTGGCGTCATAGCTCACAGCAACCTCAAACTCCTGAGCTTAAGTGATTCTCTTGCCTCAGCCTCCCAAGTAGCTGGGACTACAAATGCCCGCCACACTGCCCGGCTATTTTAAATGAAGTCTTGCTCTGGCTCAGGCTGGTCTCCAACCTGTGAGCTCAAGCAATCCACCTGTCCCGGCCTCCCACGTGCTGGGATTATAGATGTGAGCCACCTCGCCCAGCCCTGACGGGACATTTTCAACAAAGCATTTGGTTGGGTTGAAAGGGCCTGTTGCATGCAGCCTCTTGGATCTGAGAAGTCCTTGAGTGAGATGTTTTCTTCTATTCAACAGCTCAGTCATTGAAGGAAGCAGGAGCGGACATTACTGCAGTTTTGCTTTGGTTGTGTTTTGAGTAGATTCCTTACAGTTATTTTAAATAGTTAGGTATGTAATATAAGGAATTTTTCTGCAGTAGTTGTATTTCACCACAGTTTTAGAGTGTGATTCTGCAATTAACTGTTGAATGCTCTTAGTTTTTTTTAAGGCAATGAATTTGACTTGTTTTACTTCCCCCGTCTGCCTACTAAGAAAGCTGATTCTACTATCAGAAAACAAATGAATAATTTTTTTTTTCTTTTTTTGGCTGGGTCTGGGTTTGAACCCACCACCTCCGGTATGTGGGGCCAGCGCCCTACTCCTTTGAGCCACAGGCGCCGCCCAAATGAATAATTTTTTTAATGTATCGTTTTTTGTTTTTTTTTTTTATTTGAGATAGTGTTTCTGTTGCTTAGGCTAGAGTAACATGGCATCAGCCTAGCTCACATCAACCTCAAACTCCTGGATTCAAGCAATCCTCTTGCCTCAGCCTCCCAAGTACCTGAGACTACAGGTGTGCACCATACAACCTGGCTAATTTTTCTATCATTATTTGTTGAGACAGTCTCACTCTGATGCCCCAGTCTAGAGTGTCATGGTGTTAGCCTAAATCAGAGCAACCTCAACTCGTGGGCTCAAGCAATTCTACCTCAGCCTCACAAGGAGGTAGGCAAATTTTCTATTTTTAGTAGAGATAGGGTCTCACTCTTGCTCAGGCTGACCTCCAACTCCTGGGCTCAAGAGATCCATCTCATCCTTACAGAGTGCTAGGAGGCATGAGCCTATGCTTGGCCTACAAATGAGTAATTTGAAGATTAGGAACTAGACTCTGTGTTCTAACTCTGAAAACTTTCATTATACTTAAGTTTGCTGGCATTCCACTGCTGCTTATTTCTAATTTCTTATTTCCACTGATGACTTGGAGAAAATATTGTGTCTGTGTTCCTTTGAAGTTGCATAGCTGCCTTTTTTTCAGTGGAGTTCTCAGATGCCTTGACAAGTCTAGAACATTGTAGGACATCTAAGGTGATATCATAGCTAGTACAAAGGCACAGTGTAGGGCTGTTTCTGGTCATGCCCCCACCTCCCAAGATTTAGTGATGATTCATCTTGTTCCAGAAAACCTGTCACATGAAAGTGAGCTGAGAAAAGAGGGGATTTGGGCAGTGCCTGTGACTCAGTGGGTAGGGTGCCAGCCCCACATACCAAGGGTGGCGGGTTCGAACCCGGTCCCAGCCAAACTGCAACAAAAAAATAGCTGGGTGTTTTGGCAGGTGCCTGTAGTCCCAGCTACTCAGGAGGCTGAGGCAAGAGAATTGCCTAAGCCCAGGAGTTGGAGGTTGCTGTGAGCTGTGACATCACAGCGCTCTACAGAGGACGATAAAGTGAGACTCTGCTCTAAAAAAAAAAGAGAAAGAAAGAAAAGAGGGGAGTTGGCTTATTTTAAATGCAAGTATTTGTTCTATATGTGGCAAGACCAAACATATCCATGTCTGCACTCACTTAGAAATTGTGAATACAGCAATCAGGGAGACAAACTCTTTCCAGCCTTGTGTTGTGGGAAACCTACCCTCTTCGGGAGATTAGGTTGAGGAGGTGTTGTGTCCTTGCAAGTGGCAGGCAGGGTCCATTGTTAAATAAATGTTCACATTCCTACTCATCTCAGCTGTGCAAGAGCAAGATCAAGATACGGCAAATACCTGAATTTAGAAAGGTTTCAACATTTGGAATTTCCATTAGAATCAGCTTCTTTTATATCCCATAGGGGATTCTCTAACAATATCACTTTGATTCCATGTAAATATTATGCATTTGAGTTGAACATGTTATATGCTTTTATATGCCCTGGGTCTCCTCTTTGTTGTACTGTCTCTAAAAAGCATCCTGGGAAACTGGAATCAGCTGTGATGTTTGAAGAGTCATATGTTTTATGTGGTGAATATTATACCACAAATGACTTAATTTTTCTACCAGCTTCCTAAAGGGAGCAGTGTGGTTGTCTTTCCACTACAAAAGTACCAACAGTAAGATTCAGCTTTCAGACTTGACCATGTGTCTTAAAATTTGATGTATGAATTTTTCCCTTTACTACTCAGATTCATAACAGATGGTGGTTTTGGTTTTGGTTTGCAGGAGGCAGGAAAGAGGATCCAGAAAAAGGGATGAGTATCCTTCAGATCAAAGCACCTGCCCAGATGAGCAAGGGACTCTTAGGGTTAAATCCTATTGAGGTCCCTTTCTTTCTCAGTGGGAAAAATGCATGATCATTTTCATAGTTTAAATTTATCAATATTGCTATTAACATGACTGAAAAAACCTTGTTTTTCCTTTAAAATCTATTAAAATCACAAATATCTATAAAATAACAAACAATAAGATCAGTATAGGGATCTTTTAAAGGTAATACTTGGCCAAGAGAGGTGGCTTACGCCTATAATCTTAGCGCTCTGAGGCAGGAGGATTGCTTAAGCTTAGAAGTTCGAAAGCAGCCTGAGCAAAAGGGAGACTGTCTCTACCAAAGGTAGGAAAATTAGCCAGGCATAGTGGTGCATGCCTGTAGTCCCAACTACTTGGGAGGCTGAGGCAGGAGGATTGCTCAAGTCCAAGAGTTTGAGGTTGCCATGAGCTATGATGCCATGGCACTGGACTCAGGGTGACAGAGTAAGACCTGTCTCAAAATAAATTAAATAAATAAATAAACAAAAAATAAAAAATTAAAAGTAATGCTTATTTTGGAAGCTATGGGGCATGTGGATATTGAGTTTTAAGTTGGCAGATGAGGTCAAATGTAGTTTGAGAATGCCAAGTAGTCACTTTATTTAAAAAAAATTTTTTTTAAGCTCAGCACCCATAGAACAGTGGTTATGGCGCGAACCACATACACCGAGGGTTCAAACCTGGCCTGGGCCAACTAAACAACTGCAAAAAAAAAACATCCAGGTGTTGTGGCGGGTACCGGTAGTCCCAGCTACTTGGGAGGCTGAGGTAAGAGTATCGCCTAAGCCCAAGAGTTGGAGGTTGCTGTGAGCTGTGGCACCATGGCACTCTATTGAGGGCGACATGGTGAAACTCTGTCTCAAAAAAAAATTTTATTTTTAAATTTCATTTCAGGTTAATGTGAGGGTACAAACAACCAGGTCACAATGTTTAAATTTGTTAAGTAGAGTCCCTTTTGTAGTTGTGTCCCACACCCCAAAGGTATGCTATACACTCCTACATTGTGCTAGAAAGTGGGAGCACCCCAAACTCCCCTTTTCCCTTCTCCCTCATTTCTCCTCCCCCTAACTTGAATTAAAAGGAGTTTTTCTCCTCTGTGGGCTTGAATTACATCATCTGTTGGCTTCATTGGATATTTGCTTTTCCATTCTTTTTTATTATTATTATTATTTTTTGAGACATTTCACTATGTTGCCTGCGGTAGAGTGCTGTAGCATCACAGCTCACAGCAACCTCAAAGTCTTGGGCTTAAGTGATTCTCTTGCCGGAACCTCTGGAGAAGCTGGGACTACAGGCACCTGCCATAACGCCCAGCTATTTTTTTGTTGTAGTTGTCGTTGTTTAGCTGGCACTGGTCAGCTTCGAACCTGCCAGCCTCAGTGCATGTGGCTGATGTCATAACCACTGTGCCATAGGTACCGAGCCTGCTTTTCCATTCTTGTGATGCTTTGCTAAGCTAAGAAAAGCAGCTCTAGCCAGGTTAATACAAAAGATGTAAAGTCACCATCTTTTTATGGCTGAATAGTATTCCATGGTATACATATACCACAGTTTGTTGATTCATTCCCAAGTTGATGGGCATTTAGGTTGTTTCCACATCTTGGCGACTGCAAATTGAGCTGTAGTAAACAATCTAGTGCAAATGTCTTTATGATAAAATGATTTTTTTTTTCTTCTGAGTAGATGCCTAGTAGTAGGATTGCATGATCAAATGGGAAGTCTAATTTCAGTTCTTTGAGGATCCTCTAGACTTATTTCCAAAGAGGCTGTATTAGTTTTCAGTCCCACCAACAGTGTAAAAGTGTTCCCCTCTCTCCACATCCACACCAGCATCTGCAACTTCAGGATTTTGTAATATGGCCTAATCTTGCTGGGGTTAAAAAGAAGGGTTTTTTGTTTGTTTGTTTGTTTTGAGACAGAGTCTTGTACTGTCGCCTGGGCGAGTGCCATGGCCTCAGCCAAGCTCACAGCAAACTTAAATTCATGGGCTCAAGCAATCACCCCGCCTCAACCTCTGGAGTAGCTGGGACTACAGGCACCTGCCATATCGCCTGGCTAATTTTTCTATTTTTAGTAGAGACAGGGTCTCTTGCTTTGTTCTGCCTGGTCTTGAACTCCTGACCTCAAGTGATCCTCCCACCTCAGCCTCCCAGAGTGCTAGGATTACAGGTGTTAGTCACCAGGCCCAGCGAAGTAGTCACTTTATTAAGTGGATTTCATTATGGGCAAATTTTAAGTTACTATGGAAAATTCTCACCTCCCTCTGAAAACGAATGACCGCAGCAGGCACCAGTGGGTGGGAGGCTACGGGACAGCCTGTGTTTAGTGAATCCCAGGGTGAGTTATGTAGCTTCATAATTTGAGCAGAACAGGGGAGGTTAGAAAAAAGTCTCTGGGCAGTGCTTGTGGCTCAGAGGAGTAGGGCACCGGCGGGTTCAAACCCGCCCCGGCCAAAAATTGCAAAAAAAAAAAAAAAAAAAGAAAGAAAGAAAAAGAAAAAAGCCTCTGTGTCACATTTGCCACGAGAGGGAGCCACGTGTTCATTTAGGGAGTGTGCTGATTCAGGATGTTTTTTTTCTGGTTATTTTGTTTATTCTTATGCAAAAATTAAGATGGAATACCAGATTTAATTCAGTTCATTGTGGTTTGTTAACCTGAGTATAGTGTATCAAGCCTTACAACAAGATCATAGCTCTGTAATTCAATACCCATAGATGGTGCTTTAACAAAATGATCAGTGTGTTAGAAAAATAAAATATGGTGGGTTTTTTGTTTTTTGTTTTTTTGGTTTATTTTTATTGGGGAGAATGACTTTCAGTAAGAAACTGCATTTTCACAGTCCATCAACAGGAACAGTAGTTTTGTTCATAGGGGCTCGTCAGAGTTTTCACTTCTGCCCAAGAATGTACGCAATCCTGCATTACTGGGAGGTTTCACAGGCCCCATCAGAATGGTGGGGGCCCTGTTCTGATTCAGGGGAACCGACCAGTGGACTCCTCCTGTACTTGCTGTTTTCGTGAGAGCCTCCTGGAGAGTGTTAAAGGGAGATATACCACACAGAATGAGTCAATTTTTTACTATAGAAATCACAACTTTAAATTTCTTTTGTGGCTTGTAGTGAAATGTTTTTAACATGTAGGGATCTATTGAAAGATTGGGAACTGCTATTGTTACATAATAGCTTTTTTTTTTTTTTTGAGACAGAGTCTCACTATATCATCCTTGGTCGAGTGCCATGGCATTACAGCTCACAAGAACCTCAAAGTCTTGGGCTTAAGCAATTATTTTGCCTCAGCCTCCCAAGGAGCTGGGACTACAGGTGCCTGCCACAATGGCTGGCTTTTTTTTTTTTTTGCTATAGTTGTCATTGTTGTTTAGCAGGCCAGGTTTGAACCCGCCAGCCCCTGTGTATGTGGCCAGCACCCTGACCACTGAGCTATGGGCGCCGAGCTTATTCTATAATATCAATTAATGATTGCTCTCTCTAAGGCATTTTGTAAAAGAGCTATCAGGGAACTTCTTTTTGTAAAATGGTAAATGGGGATAATAGAGTGTAAATATAAATGGCTTGCAAGCTATTTAATGTCTTAAAAATGTTTTGAGTACCACTTATGACTTATGAAAATAAAGCAGTTTGAGTAAACTCCAGGCTTTCTCTTTGTTAAATATTTCTGTTTGGGGCAGCGCCTGTGGCTCAGTGGGTAGGACGCCGGCCCCATATACCGAGGGCTAAGCTGCAGCAAAAAATGGCCGGGTGTTGTGGTGGGCACCTGTGGTCCCAGCTACTCGGGAGGCTGAGGCAAGAGAATCGCCTAAGCCCAGGAGTTGGAGGTTGCTGTGAGCTGTGTGACACCACGGCACTCTACCAAGGGCAATAAAGTGAGACTGTTTCTTAAAAAAAAAAAAAAAAAAAAAAAAATTCTGTTTTAATCTGTTGTGGAAAAATTGCTAGGATGATGCTTCCTTTGTCTTCCTTGAGTCAGATATGTAATAGCACAACTCCAACTCCATCCTGATCTTGCATTAGTGGCATAACTCCTAAGAATATTCCATCTGCAATCAGGTATTTGACCATTTTAATAGCTAACAGCCATTCATTGAGTCTCCACTTCTAGGTGTGAACAGGTGTTGAAGCTGCTGGGTGTAACACTATCTTAATCTTCAGAACAATCCTGAAAAACAAGGGTTTTCATCTTCATGCTGAAGACTTGGGGGCAAGGTCACATAGCTTGGGACTGGTAGAGGTGGGATTTGAGCAGCTCAGTGGGCTCAGCACTTGTAGCTCAAGTGGCTAAGGTGCCAGCCACATACATCAAAGCTGGCGGTTTCGAATCCAGCCTGGGCCTGCCAAACAACAATGACAACTACATCAAAAAATAGCCGGGCGTTGTGGCAGGTGTCTGTAGTCCCAGTTACTTGGGAGGCTGAGGCAAAAGAATTGCTTAAGCCCAGGAGTTGGAGGTTTCTATGAGCTGTGACACCACAGCACTCTACTGAGGGTGACAAGGTGAGACTCTGTCTCAAAAAAAAAAACCAAAACAAAACCAAAAAACCCTAGAAAAACAAAAAAACAGCTCAGTGAACATAGTTTATTCTTTTTTTTTTTTTGAGACAGAGTCTCACTTTGTCACCCTCATAGAGTGCCATAGCGTCATAGCTCACAGCAACCTCAAACTCTTGGGCACAAGTAATTCTCCTGTCTTAGCCTCCTGAGTAGCTGGGACTACTGGCGCCCACCACAATGGGAGGCTGTTTTTCAGAGATGGAGGTCTTGCTTGTGCTCAGGCTGGTCTCAGACTCCTGAGCTCAAGCAGTCCACCCACCTCAGAACATAGGGTTCCTTGTCACTTCCTTTCATGATAGTCATTCAACATACAGCAAATACTCACTAAGTTCTATTGTAAACAAGGCATTCTAGAAGGTGCTGGAGATAGAGCAGTAAATAAAACCATGCCCCTGTCCTCACAGAGCTCAGCAGTTCAGATAGGATCATAAGGTATTAGGAACATGAAAGGAGAAATGGAAAGAGATTTCTGCTATTGTAAAAGTGCCAGTATACAATATACTCAGCCCTACTATGAAACTAATTTATAGCTTCCATATAAAGGCTATACCCCAATTATAGCTTAAGAATATGGGTAAAGGGCCAGGGGTGGGGTGGGGTGGGGGGAGGATCGGAGGAGGGAGGGTAATTGGTGGCACCACACCTATGGGGCATCTTAGAAGGGTACAAGTGAAACTTACTAAATGCAGAA
>CAUYRH010118716.1:0-11061 GCA_963574655.1 Perodicticus potto
CAGAAAAATAGCTGGGCGTTGTGGCAGGCGCCTGTAGTCCCCAGCTACTCGGGAGGCTGAGGCAAGAGAATCACCTAAGCCCAGGAGTTGGAGGTTGCTGTGAGCTGTGTGACGCCACGGCACTCTACCGAGGGCGATAAAGTGAGACTCTGTCTCTACAAAAAAAAAAAAAAGAAAGAAAGAATAGTAGATGGTCCTTTTCCCTGATTAAAAAACTACACAACCGAGGAAAATATATTATACTTTGATCTAGGTAAAGATGGATGAGGAGAGAGAGACCAACAAACCAACTCATTCATTTTATTCTGTGTAAATGATAGTTAAATAAAACTTTTTTAAAACAAAAGAGTGTTCTTCACTTTGCATCATTAAATGTGACTTCGTTATAGTATTACTTGTGCAGAGAGATATTCTTCTTATTTTTTACTTTTTGTTTTTTAAGAGACAGAGTCTTGCTTTGTCACCTTTGTTAGAGTGCTGTGGCATCACAGCTCACAGCAGCCTCCAGCTCTTGGGCTTAGGCGATTCTCTTGCCTCAGCCTCCTGAGTAGCTGGGACTACAGGCACCCGCCACAATGCCTGGCTATTTTTTTGTTGCAGTTTGGCTGGGGCTGGGTTTGAACCTGTAACCCTCGGTATATGGAGGCGGCACCCTACTCACTGAGCCACAGGCACCACCCCAGAGAGATATTCTTTACCAAACTAAAAAGGCATCTTCCTTTCCTAGTTACCTTGGTCCTTATCATCAAGAAACGTTGTGCTTCACCAAAATTTCCTCTATCTGCATTTATGTCCCAACACTTGCTAACCAGGGCCATGTATCAACGGACTTTCAAATATTAAGCCAACCTCACAATCTTGGTATAAATCCAACTTGGCTTTCAAGTTTTATCTTTCTTAATACACTATGAAATTTAGTTTGCTAATACTTTAAGCAGGACTTTCTCCTCCGTGTTCCTTAGTATAATTGAATTGCTGATTTTTATGCTTTTGTGAATTACGACATCAAGATTATGCTAACCTTACCAAATGAGTGTGACAATGTTACCCTTTTTTCTCAAATCTGAATTGCTTTTGAGAATTTTAAATTATTTTTATCTTGAATGTTTTATAAAGTTTCCCAGTGAACTATATTTCAGCCTATAATTGTGTTTGGTGAGGAAATTTTAACCAATGATTCCATGTTTGGAACAGGCAGGCTATTCAAATTTCCCGTCTTCTTGAGTTGATTTCAGGCAGTTTAGAACTTTTTACCAACTTTGTGCATCTGACACCCGTAACTATGGCCGTGGGGTCCTAGGTGAGCCTTGAGAAGATGGAGAAGATGCCAGCACGAGGTTACTAGCACCTGCTCAGCAAGACAGACCACTGTCGTGTGTAACCAAAGACACAGCAGAAGCCTACCGGCCCACACACCTCCTGTGCCAGCAGGATTCCTCTCTGAGACGGTGGACATGGAGAAGTCAATTACAAGCTTTGGAAATTACAGTTTCCTCCTTCATTAATTAAAAGGAAACAATAATAACACTTATTGAAAGTCCAGTGTACATCTTCCCAAGTCTTACCAGCATGGGTGTGCAAAATGTCTCACATTAACACCTTCCTGAATTCCATCAACTATTCTCACTTACTTTCAAGCTACATAACTATTAAAGACCTAATTACTCCATCATTTCTTAGAATGTACAGGAGTGTGGGACATCAGCCATTAAACTGAGTTCTCACCTTCCTCTATTCTAGCCCTCTTTGGTATTTTGTGCCCTTCAGGCATACAAAGTTAGTGCCCAACAACTCTCTCCTAGTCACTGATGAAGCAACTCTAAAATTTGTAGCAGAGATCTATTGATCAGTGCCATTGGGAGATAAAAGCCCTTCCAGGGACAAAGAGTGCACCTGTTTTGAGATTCTCATGTCAGCATTCATGTAGATATGAGAATGTCCGTACATCAGTGCAGCCAAAACATACTGTGAGTCTCCCAGAGGCTTCAGATGAGCAGATTGCCCAGCTTTTCTCAGAAAGCCCCTTTCTATAAGGCCAGACTTAGGATCAGCCCTTGAGAGGAACACATTGCCTACCCTCTCCAGCCCGATATCCTTACGATGCTATTGAACACAAAGCTGGACAGGAGAAAAACAAACATCCTACCCTCAGAGCCCCATCAAAATGAATTCCAGCTGAGACCCATATATGAGACATCCCACCGTGGGCTCCAACTTTACCCACTTGCATAACATAAATCTCCCACAAGGATCAGAGCAAGTGGCTAGCATTGATGTCATGTGCATGACAAGGGTCTTCCTTCCCATAGACAGAATTTCAAGCAGCTTTATCCAAATAGGCCACAGCAAAGTATATTTGCAGTTTCTAGTCAATCACCTACATGCTCAGGGCATCAATTAAAACTGTTTAATTATGTTAATTTCAGTATTGTTCTACCTTACCGTGTATTTACAGAGGTTCAAATGTCACAACCTTATTGGAAGGCAATCAGTTTGTCAAAAATTCATTCAGGTTGAGAGAACATGAAGAGGTGCTAAATCATCAGTAATCACATCCTGTTGTAGGAACTCTACTGGGCCCAGGGGTGGGCGAGTGGCCTCTCCAGATTAGCACACCACAGAGCAGGAGCCTCCATTTGCAGACGGGGCTGTTGACCTCAGCTGGCCTCCTGACAATCGTCTGACACCTCAGCCTAATCCAAAGGGCCTACGTGGAAAGTAGCTTGCCACATTTGATTTGCCGGTGGCATTGAAACCCGGTTGATTATTATTATTTAAAGGTGGAATTTCAGGTCCTTGCCATTTATTTTTTTGAGTTAGAGTCTTCACTCTATCTCCCCGGGCTAGAATGAGATCATAGTTCACAGCAACCGCAAACTCCTGGGCTCAAGCGATCCTCCTGCCTCGCCCTCCTGGACAGCTAGGACTACAGGTGCCCATCACCATACCTGGCTAATTTTTCTATTTTTTGTAGAGATGGGGTTGCTCTTTTTGGCTGATCTCAAACTCTTGAGCTGAAGGGATCCTCCTGCCTTGGCCTCCCCAAGTGCTGGGACTACAGATCACAGCCACCACATCCAGTTTAGTGTATCTGGACAGATAGCAAGTTTTGCTGGTTTTCATGAAGGGTGAAAGTTACATTTTGTGCTAAAATAATTTTCCTCTAATGACCAATCCTTAGATTGTGAGAATAACAGACTGTACAGGCTATTAGAATAGAGACCTAAAACCAAAATGACAAAAAACAAGGTTGATATCTATATAAGAAAAGAATAAAAACATCCCCAGTTAGGCAAATGAGTACACACAGTGGTCAGCATTTATTTTATAGCCCACCCCTCTGCTCCCCGACAGTGGAGCTGTGTTCATCCCCACCATCTGTCATGCCCTGAGGGGTCTCTGGCTTCTGCTCCTCTCAGCCTGCCAGGGTTCCTGTGGGGAGCCCGTGTAAGCCCTGCGCTCTGCAATGCCGTCATCCAAATGTACAGATGTTTCCTAGGGAGGAGCACAGCTGGCTCCGAGCCTTCCTGCTGCCCAGTCCCCTGCACTCATTCCTGCCTTGTTCCATCCAGAAGGATGTCCTGAGTTCAGCGGAGAGCAGTTGCCAGGGGCTTCTCCTCTGCTCTGGCTTCTCAGGGACAGTGTCCCTGGAGGCTCCATGTTTCTGTTATTTCAATATCCCCTTCCTCTTGTACCCAATTTCCAAAAGCGGAGTCAAGTTTCTGCTGATCTTCCAGTTCACGTGAGGTTGCTGTGCTTATGCAGAGGAAGGCAGACGTCCGGAATGGCGGCCACACCCCTGACCCCTGAGGTCCAAGCAGCTCGCCTGTGTCCTGCTCTAGTATCTTGAGTCCCGACCTGAACCTGCTCAGGTGTCTCTGTCTGCTGTTCACTTTCTCTCCTGTGGAAATGTAAGTTCCCTGACCGGAGGACTTCATCTTGTTCACTCACCTGCTCAGCTCCTGGGACACTATTTGGAGTAGGCACTAAACAAATTTGGGTTGGATGAGCAGGTGACATGGAAAAGTGGCCAATTTGCAGACATTTTTATTCACATCTCTGAAATATACATAGGATGATTTCCTTATGCTCGGTCCAGAATCTTCTCAGAATGCACATCAGTTACCCACCAATCACTTGAAGTTACTTACAACAGCCTGGCCCTAATGAATAGGTCTGGGATAAAAACAAAAACATTTATTTAGTACTTTAGTAATCCATTATAATCTGTTTCTGAAAAAAAATCTAAATCACTACAGTATTTTTATAATGTGTTTTTGATATACAGTTACATATTTAAAGGTGATCATTGAGATAAAAACTCAAATTCATTGAAATGAAGTTTTTCAAAATGTTTCCTCAGAGTCTTATTTTATTTATTTATTTTTTATTTTTTTTTCAGAGTCTTATTTTAAATAATTTTAATGTGGCATAATTTAAGATTTATAAAATGTTACAAAAATAGTAGTTTCTTACCCAGTCTTCCACAAGACCCAAGTCTTATACCTCGTACTTTCTGACATTACCATGGTATATTTGTCAGAACTAAGTTAAATTTACTATCAATTAAATGTTAGGCATTACTTGGAGTTTGCCAGTTTTCTATTTCTGTTCCTTTTCTATTTCAGTATCCACTTAAGAGTACCACGGTCTCCAGGATTTCTCTCTCGGCTGAGTTCTTTTGGTGTTGGGGTTCTAAGAATGGAACCAGGGACCATGAGAATCAGCCACAGGACAGAGTTTATTGATGGAAAGATTGGTAGAAAGACTGACAAGAAAAAAAGGGAGACAGAAAAGCGGGGGACCAGAACCTCCTGCACGGAAGGGGGAATCCAAGAGGGAAACCCCCAAGTCTTCAATTGGGGGGTTTAAATCCTGCAGGCAGAGGCTTTGAGCAATTGTGTCACAATTGGCCAGAAGTCTGAGAGCAGAAAATGATCCTCAAATCAGGGCGGAATGCGGGTACAGTCTCTGCTTTGCAGGTCCTGAGACAAGGGTCAGCATGGGCTCTCTGCTCAAGGACGCACCACCCAGAACCCATTGGCTGATTTGTTCATGACCCTGCTGGAGCCCAGAGGATGCAGCCTGGAAAGGGGCCCATTTGTGCGTGGAAACGGGGTCTGTGATGAGACTGATTTTAAGCTCACTCAGGCCTAGAAAATGGGGGGCCCCAGTCCGTCCCTGAGGGGGAACGCTGTCTCACCACAGGGCATTCCTTTGGGTTTAGTATTTTTTAATCTGTGTCAGGGTCACAGATTTCCCTTATTTTTTACTACCTTAATACTCTTGAAGGTCACCTGCCATGTACCTTGCAGAAGGTCCCCCAAACTGGGTTTGTCTGATGTTCTTCCCAAGATCAGACTCGTGTTTGGGGCTTTTTAAAAAAATACAGAGAGGAAAAGTGTCCTCGTCACAGCATCACACCAAGGGTACATGATCCTGGCATCACAGCACAGCTGTGACCTGGTTCCAGCACTGCTCAGCAGGTGATTCCACTGTAGAGTTACTTGTTCTCCTTTTCCACACTGTGTTCCTTTGGAGTGAGTGGCCAAGGCTAGCCCACCCTCAAGGGGGAGAAGATAAGAATTAAGCTAAGGGGCTTATTGTTGATGGTTGCTGTTTTACAGTGAGTAAACAAAACAAAAAATAACGCCGGAGAATGGGACATGGGTAACAGTGAAAGTTCAGCCTTGTTCTCGAGGCTACATGAGAAAAAAGAACAAGTGGTTTTTGAGAAGAAAAGGGAAATGGATTACTTTGCTGGCAAAGGCGGAAAAATGGCAGACGATCTCAAATACCAGTTTTTCCTGAACATAAACAGAAACACTGAGCTTTTAAAAGGGAGGGCCTATGGCCGCTCAATTACAGTTAAGGCCCATCTCTGTTAAAGATAAGGCTGTGACCTGCGCCCACTGGGGAGCCTCCCTGCCAGGGGCAGGAATGCAGGTCTCAGTTTCCAAAAACAGTTTCAAAGAGACAGAAAATATTTTTGCCTTTTTTTTCCAAGCCATTTTCTCTGTTACATATTCCCTGCTATCAATTTTACAATTCCGTGTCTATGGGAGGAGGGGTGGCTACTGTGCTACAATAGTTAGAAATATGTTTTGGTTGTAATTAAATAAATGCAACTGAATTAGCCATGGGAAAATAAGCCAGGGTGTGTGAGGTCTCTGGGGCTGCAGTGGGGCTAGGCCGCTGCTGGGCTGCAGGGACAGGAATGGCTGTGTGACTGTCTTGTCCCCATCGGGTCATCCTGACTCTCAAGCCGGGAAGCTTTACCCTGTAACATGGACAAACCCCCACAGGGCCAAAAGGTGGGTGAAAATGAAGAGACTGGTTCCCTCCGAGCTGGTGTCTGCCAGCCCAGGGAAGTACTCTGATTTTCTCACCTGAACCGAGGGTGCTGCCTGAAAGTAACGGAACTGTTAGAAGAGCAATTTATAGAATCTCCTGGGCCAAACCTTGGCGAGGATAGCAGCTAGGGGGGGTAGAAGGCTAGTTTTCTTTTCTTTTTTTCCTCAGAGTATCAAACTGTTGTCCTCGGTAGAGTGCTGTGCCGTCACAGCTCACAGCAACCTCAAACTCTTGGGCTTAAGCGATTCTCTTGCCTCGACCTCCCAGGTAGCTGGGAGTACAGGTGGCCACCTCAACACCCGGCTATTTTTTGTGGCAGCTGTCATTGTTATTTGGCAGATCCCAGCTGGGCTCAAACCTACCAGCCTCGGTATATGTGGCCAGCCCCCTACTCACTGAGCTTTGGCTGGTGAGCCAAAGGCATGTTTTTTCGTAGGGAAGTTTGGGAGAGAGTGGTGCTCCCCACGGAAGAGGTGTGTGGGCAGACACTGCCAAGTGCACCCATAAAGGTCTGCAGCCCAGTGGGAGCTGTGGACATGGAGGCCAGGGGCAGTGTTCTGGCCTCCTTAGTAGCCTAAGGAGTGGTCTCTTTCAAATGTGTGTTTCACAATAATATCACAGCTATATCGCCATTTAGAGATATTATTCCATATCAATTGTGACGTACACAGCTATATTTTGTTCATTTTATTATAGCATAATAAACTGAAGAAAGACAAGTTAGATTATCTCCTTTGTGACTTGTTATAAGAACTCTGCAGTACCTAATTTATACTGCGGCCATATAGCAGTGGAATAGAGAAAACACAGATTCTCAAAAACACATGAAATGGGCTTGGCGCCTGTGGCTCAAGCGGCTAAGGCGCCAGCCACATACACCTGAGCTGACAGGTTTGAATCCAGCCCAGGTCACCAAAAGAAAATGACGGCTGCAACCAAAAAATAGCCAGGCGTTGTGGCGGGCACCTGTAGTCCCAGCTACTTGGGAGGCAGAGGTAGGAGCCCAGGAGTGGGAGGTTGCTGTGAGCTATGATGCCACAGCACTCTACCCAGGGCAACAGCTTGAGGTTCTGTCAAAAAAGAAACAAACATGAAATTAATGAATGGTTAAAAATATGTATGCAACAATTCACCACTGTCCGTGCAGCATGTGGTAAGTAGAAAAATATAAGTTGAATGTAAAACACTGTAACATTCTTAAGTGCCATTTATTACCAAGTACTTGGCAATGCTTAGGTGAAAAAATATGTGCAATTCATTGGTAATGAAATGAAATATTCTAAAGTTGGACATTGAACAAGCCAAATTAAAAATTTAAACATTAATATCACTAAAAATACATGCTAAAAGCTCACATGATTACCAATTATTATAACAATGATTATACTACTAATAATTATTAATCAATTATATTGTATAATTGGCATTTAATTAAATTGAATTTAATTATAACATACTAAAATAATATTCATTAATAATTAACTGCTAATTAATCTTCAATGACTATTTAATGAAAAAAATTTTATCTACTCTTCTGAACCAAAATGTTTATATACGTGACCATTGGTGAAGCAGAGAACTGAATATGTAATAGTAAAACAATAGTAATACATTTGATACTACAGGTGATGGTGTCACAGCTTAATGTAGTTTCTAAAAACTAAAACCTGAACAATTTTGAAAATAAGTCAAAGATCAATTATTCCTTAAGTTGAAAGAATAAATGAATAGTTTAGCACTTGTAAGCAAAGGAATAATAAATTTTAAAGAAATATTAAGATTGAAAAAATACAAAAATAAGAAATTAATTAGAAAAACAGATACAGTGGAATTTATTTTTAAAAAGGTAAGAACTAGGTCTTTGAAAGTATTATCAAATAGACAAGACTTGATGGGTGTGATAAGAGAAAATTATGTTAATAAACACAGATTTATATATAAAAATAAATTCATGATATATTTGAAATTGATATATATAAAATATTCACAGAGAAGTGAAAATATAAATAAATTAGACATTAATTATGAGAAGTACTATTTATAAGGGATTATATTAAAAAGGGTATATTACAAATACATTTTACAAGTTTTGGAATGTTTTTAAAGAATTAGGAAGTCATGGTATTAAGTTGATAGGTAAGCTATTTCGTAATTTCAAGCTATAGAATATCCTGAACATACAAAAAGCCATGTCCCTTGCATTACTATACATGTTAAAGATAGCTGTCATTTCAAAAATCCAGTGAACATGTCATAGAACAAAAACAATTTGTCAGAAAAAGAACAAAGAAAAATATCCTAGGAATTAGAAACATTTAATTTAATTAACAATTTATTATATTGCATTAAAATATTATATTTTAAATTTAAAATTTAGCTGTAATGAGATTTTAAAATCTTCCCGGCCTTGATATTTCTTTTAAAATTGTCTGCTTTTATGAGCTTTTGTGAAGTAAGCCTTTCTTTTATTTTAGCTCAATGTATGACCCATCGTATACGCCACCTCCTCTGTAAGCTAATCCCTTCTCTGGAATCCCCCTCTAGTCTGTCAACTGAAAAAACTTGTTCAGCAGCAACGACAGAATAGCAGCAATGACAAGAAGAAGCCGTGTGGCCCAGAGAACGCCTGAGAGGCTCATCAGGAGGCAGCTTGCTGGGAGGCTCGGCATTAATACTGGATGTTCTCATCCCAAAGACACAATGTGAGCTTGAGATGATAAACATGCTAATGACCCCAACTGGATCATTGTACAAGGTATCAAAATTCCACACTGTACCCAAGAAATATGTACAAGTATTTTGTGTGAATTAAAGATAACAGTTATTGCATTAAGACCTTTATAGTCTGCATTTTGTAAGCTTCACCTGTACCCTTCTAAGATGCACCGGAAATGCCATGAAGGCTGTGTTAAACAGTTTGATGAAAATATTTCAGATTCTATATGAAACCAGCACACTGTACCCCATGATTGCATTAATGTATACAGCTATGATTTCATTAAAAAAAAAAAAAAAGATAAAAGTAAAACTTAAAAAAGAAATTTAGGCACTAAGTAGAAAATTTTTTATGGTCTCTTCCAAGCATGAAAATCCATGATCGTTTAATTGTACCTTGAAAGAATCCAAGAAGCTATAACTTCTCACAAGTTAAGTTACAGATTTAAGACATTTCCAATTAAAAGTCTAATGAGATACTTTATGAAAGCTGATAAAATGATTCTAAAATGCATTAAAAAATAAATGAGTAAGACTGTTCAATATATTCTGAAGTAAAAAAAATAGTAATGAAGGAATAAAGATCATACCAGATATTAGAGCCTATCATATATCAAGAATAATTAAGCTTTCGTCAAAAAGACATAAAACTCACAGAAAAAAATCATTGAAATGATGTAAAATATAAACCAAGGATCATATGTATACAAAAGATTTTGAATACATCTTAAACTGGGCAAACAGTTCAAAAAGGAAGCATTTCCAGTGATTGTTCTTAGTGTAAATCATAGCAATACAATTCAAAATTACAATACAATACAGAATGTAAAATAAAACTTGTAAATTTGTCTTCCCTTTGGAAGCTATAGAGTCTGCTGTTGTTTATTACTTTAACAGAACTAACTATGGATTGTGCTTTTGGTAAGATGGTCAAAAATAAATGAATTATAAGTAGACTGAGCCAGTTACCTACCTGTCTCCTCTCTATCATTTATCTCGGAAAAGTCATTGTGATCTACATGATGAATAGTGCTAGTATTATTGTCTTAACTAATGGAAATAAGAAAATGCAATCCGTTCTCTGGAGAGCGTTAATACCTATCAGATCAGTAGACTTTATGCATGCCCATTACATTTAGGAGGCAATGTGTGTGTTACAGATGCAACATTTGTATTTACAGCATCAAGGCCAGTAGTTCCCCTGTTACAAGAATATTACGTTTTCCCTAGACTTTATATGTGTGAGTCATTATGAAAGTTTTGAGATACACAAAATCAAGAAATGTAAAATTTATGCAGCGGGAAGCAAATGAAGCCCTCTTAGCAACATTAATAACCCAATCAAGTTGCAGCTTGCACAGGTGAATCAGAAAGGGTGCTGTCAAACGTGTTTCTTAGAAGTAAAATAATGGATCCCAACACGATCTGTCTCAAAGCTTTCCTACTGAACTACGTGTGCTACAGCATTCTTAATGTTTACATGTTTTCCTCAGGTAACAGCCAAATGGGAGGGCGTGTACAAATACATAAACAATGAGCTCCTCATAATTCGTGGCACTAAGAAGTTCTCTAAGTGCAGCCAAAGTGAAGAGATGAATTTTATTGTTTGTTTGTTTTAATTTTTATTAAATCATAGCTGTGTACATTAGTGCAATCATGGGGCACCATGTGCTGACTTCATATACAATCTGAAATATTTTCATCAAACTATTTAACATAGCCTTCATGGCATTTTTTAAATCACTATATGAAGACATTTGTATTCTACATTTAGTAAGTTTCACCTGTACCCTTCTAAGATGCACCGTAGGTGTGATCCCACCAATTACCCTCCCTCCACCCATCCCCCCCTCACCTCCCTTGCCCCTTTCCTCATATTCTTATGCTATATTTGGGTTTATAAAAAAAGCTATAAATCAGCTTCATAGTAGGGCTGAGTACATTGGATACTTTGCTAAGAAGAATATGTTCCAGCTCCATCCATGTAAACAT
>CAUYRH010118718.1:0-14644 GCA_963574655.1 Perodicticus potto
GGCCCCCTCCGGCGCAGGGTGTCGGGAGGGAGGGCCCTCTCCGGCGCAGGGTGTTGGTAGGGAGGGAGAGCCCAGTCCTGAGCAGGGTGTGGGGAGGGAGGGAGAGCACAGTCCTGAGCAGGGTGTAGGGAGGGAGTGCACAGTCCTGAGCAGGGTGTGGGGAGGTTGTGCACTCTGCAGTCCTGAGCAGTGCTGTCCAGCATTTTAGATGTCAGATGGTCCTCACTGAGCTGTACTCTGTCAAACATGAGTCTGCAGAAAAATGTCCCGTCAAAGACCCCTACATGTTCTAAATATGTCTCTTCCTTTCCACATCCTATATGCTATTAAACCTACCTTTGCCTAACCTCAAATGTGAATGTTCACACAGGCTTTGTCATCTCTGGTTTCAGGAATAAAAGTTGCTCTATAGAAGACTCACTTCTTATAATTTATGGCAGTTAATTTTTTTTGAATGACATAGTTTCTAAAAATTCCTTGCTTGGCTCACCACCCATAGCACAGTGGTTATGGCACTAGCCACATACAGCGAGGCTGAAGGGTTCAAATCCAGCCCAGGCCAGATAAACAACACAAACAACTACAACAAAAAATAGCCGGACATTGTGGCGGGCACCTGTAGTCCCAGCTACTTGGGAGGCTGAGGCAAGCGAATCGCTTAAGCCCAAGAGTTTGAGGTTGCTGTGAGCTGTGACAGCACGGCACTCTACCAAGGGTGACAAAGTGAGACCCTATCTCAAAAAAAATAAATAAATAAATTTCCTTGCTTACATTACATTGTTTAATTTTTTCACGTCAGGGGATAGATGTTCCTATGCCCATATTCAAAAACAGCAAGGTTGATATTGGCCTGACTGAATGCCCAGTTTGCAGGAGATCTAACAGTTCACATGTGTGTGGCTGGGAGCAGTAGTGCGTGACACAGACCACGTGCTACTGGTAAGAGCAGGACGCACTTGCTGTCCAGCCGGCACTGCCCTGGGTGTTATGGATTCTCAGTAACCACCACAATAGTAAAGGTATTGTAGGCACTTCACTACAAGGAAACTGTGGCACAGAGATTGTCCACCCTCTGCCACAGATGCCGGGCAGCGGGTGTCTGGGCAGCTGGGCGCTGCTGCGGGTCGGTGTTGGGGATGGGCTTACATCCCACCCAGTTGTCTGCTGTCTGCGTGACTTTGGCACATTGACTTTCTTGAACTTCATTTTTCTCAACTATAAATTGAGAGAGCCACCTGCTGGACCTATCATTTGGGGCCATCATAAGGATCCCAAGGATGCAAATGGCACTCAGCATATGGTAACTATTTCACAGATGGTGAACAGTGATTAATATTCTTAAGCAAAATACACAAGTGTGTGAAGCCACATAGCTTTGCCCTGGTGACCAGTGACGAAGCCACTGCCTCTCTTCCCCAGCCCTGATCCTCAGTAACTCCCAGGGAATGGGACGCCTCACATTCAAAAATCCATGCTAATGACTCTCATTTTTTCACTTGTAGTGAAGTGCTTTCCAATGAGGTAGAAAGTAGGCAGCCTGCCAGGGAAAGTGAATGATGATCATTTATTGTTTATACTTTGCCTTCTAATGCTGATCAGCTGCACTCAAGTGAAAGGGGAAAAGTAGTTGAAGGGGGAAATTTGTGACCTTTCCTGGCTAGTATCAATTTATGCTGGAGTGATAACCCTTTAAAAATTAATCGTACAATGGATGTTTGCTTTTGACTTCAGGCTTTGAAGTAAAATGGTCAGCTTGTGATTGTTGCATCTTTGCCTTTGTTGTTTACTTTCAGCCATCTCTGCTGATGTCAAATGTTTAGGCGGCAATAACATATTCAATTGTAATGTTGCTTCTTCAAAAAAACACCATGTACCTTTCAGTGTGGTTTGTGGCTGAGAAAAGTTGATACCGCATATTGTGGGAAATCATGGAAAGACTATGTCTTAATTGCTTCAAGTATTTGAGATGAAACTAGTTTATTTGCTGTTACTCCCCCACTCCCATTATAAGTAATTTTGTAAGTTGATACTAAGTTTTTAAATGGTTTTCTGTTGTTGGTAGAGAAGGAATTACTCTACTCCTTTCTGATAAAAGGGAGTCTTCTATGATCAAAGAGAGCCATGCTGTGGTGGTTTCAGGATCCTAATGTGGATACTAATCGATTCCCTCCTTTCTTCATGGAAACAGCTCCTGCATAAACAATGTCCCAGCCAGCCATGGGCACGACCCAAGAAGCACTTAGGGAGCTTTGGCACAAATCGGGGCCATGTTGGTCTGACTTGAGAGGGTATAACGACATTCAGGGTGAATCGCAAAACAGAAATAATAAAAGGGTCCTGATTTTATTCTAAAGATTATTTATATTGACCATTGTTCTAAATGTATGACCATTTTAATTTAGCTGTTTTGATAAAAATTTTTATTTGGTACATAAGACATCATTTAAGACAAATGTTCTGGGCTGGGCGTGGTGGCTCATGCCTGTAATCACAGCATTCTGGGAGGCCGAGGTAGGTCGATTGTCTGTGCTCGGGAGTTCAAAATCAGCCTGAACAAGAGGAAGACCCTGTCTCTACTACAAATAAAAACTAGCAAGCATTGTGGCAAGTACCTGTAGTCCCACCTACTCAGGATACTACGCAGGAGGATCGCTTAAGCCCAGGAGTTTTGAGATTGCTGTGAGCTAGAACACCACAGCCCTGTACCCAAGGCAATAGAGTGAGACTCTGTCTCAAAAAAACAAACAGACAAAAAAGACAAATGTTCCATTTGGTAACTTTTTAGAAACTAGTTTTTTGTATTCTTTGATCTGGCAGAATGATGATGCCGTGAAGGGATGAAAGTTTTCAGCATAAAATGGGAAGGCTGATACACATGGACGTCTGAGTCCTTACTTGAAAATAGCAAAATTGGAGAACTCCGTGAAGGGTGTGTTTCAGGTACTTTGGAGTCCCCAGGAGACCATGAGACCCAGGTCTGATGGTGGGACCATGTGATCAGTGGAAGCCACAGCCACGGCTGTGCTGGAGCAGGCAGCAGCCTGGTACCAGGGTGGCACTGAGGGTGAAGCAGCTGCAAACCGCCTCCAGCTGAACAAAGCCAACAGCTGTGAGTGCTCCGCCCTTCCCGCCACTCGACACACATCTCACCCTGCTCCTCAGACTTGAATCCCATCTCCTTCCTTGGGCACCGGTGTGTCCAGCTGCTCTTTATCAGTCTTGGGTCCTATTTCCTTTATACATCACTCCATAAATCAGGGGTGTGCTGTCTGAGTGTTCCACAGCTCACAGGACCACAGGAACCCTTACCTTTGATGTAGAGTCTTAGAGTAAAACTATTCAAATTGATCATTTCAGACAAGAAGCTAGACCTAGCTAATGCTCAGTGACTTTTCAGGCTCCGATTCTAACATGTCCTTGTCTCCAAAGTTTGGAACTTTGTTAAATCCTATCATCAACAGGTACCCTTCACACGGTAGTTTATCACTTGTTTCCCAAGAGCTGTGTGTAAAATGTGCATTTCACAGTCAGATTTTAAACATGGTATCCAGAGATCTTGTTATAAATGTGTAAGTCACATCACCCTGCTTCTTGTGGAGTCGCTTCTCTCATAGCTCAAAGTTCCTAAATTGTTTTTCGTAGTAAACGTATTACATATATGTGCATAAGTAGAAGCACGTACGTTTCCAGCTTTGTTGACTTCCCAAGCAAAATTACAACACAAGAAAAGTCACTCTGTTTTTTCTATTAACAAAAATAGACTGAGAAAAAAATATACTAAGAAACATCATTTGGCACTTTCTGCTTCACTAACGCTTCCTGTCCTATGCCTCCTCCTCCCCATTTTTTTTCTGTGTGGTGCTCATGTTTATTTTTCCCTTTTTCCTTTGGTAAACCTCACGACAAGCAAGAAGAGTATTAGAAGGATAGTGTTGCCTCAGTGAAGATAACTGCCTTTTAGGTTTTCTTCTTTGGTGGCAGAAACCTATTTTTTGTGTTGTTTTCTCTTTTTTTGTTTTGTTTTCTGTAGCTCCTATGGAATTAAGACGTATAAAATGTATTTCAGATGCAGCTTGGTGACCGTAGCTCAGTGGTTAGGGTGTCGGCCACATACACCGAGGCTGGTGGGTTTGAACGCGGCTCAAGCCAGCTAAACAACAATGACAACTGCAACCAAAAAATAGCCGGACGTTTTGGCAGGTGCCTGTGGTCCCAGCTGCTTGGGAGGCTGAGGCAAGGGACTCACTTAAGCCCAAGAGTTTGAGGTTGCTGTGAGCTATATAACACCATGCCACTCCACCGAGGGCGACATAGTGAGACTCTGTCTCAAAAAACAGACAGGTATTTCAAATGTTCATGGTTTAATGGATTTCAGGTGCTTTATTGGTAGTACAACCCAAGACAGAGGAAACATGTGAAGAGTGGGTGCCGTGGTGCATGAGAGACCAGTGCAGAGCTCGTGGTTTCCAGCACCTTTCCTCCTCTTTTCTCTGCTCTTTCTCTCACCTCTCTCTGTTACCTGAACTCTCACTATAGCCTTTGACTCCTTGGCTCAAATGATCTTCAGCCTCCCAAGTAGCTGGGACTACAGTCACCTGCCACAGAGCCTGCTGCTTTTTTAAATTTTTTTTTAATAGAGATGGGGTCTTGCTAAGTTGCTTATGCTGGTCTTGAACTCGTGGCCTCAAGTCACCCTCCTACCTCAGCCTCCCAAAGTGCTGGATCACAGGTGTGAGCCACCGTGCCGGCCTCTCCCCAGCGCCATTGTGCTGCACAGAGTGAGTTCTGCTTGTTCAGAGAGCGTTTGACTTCCAAATTCCAAGGCCACCGATTTGAGGTCAGAACAGCACAGTATTTATGTCTGAAATTGGAAGATTGTTTTTGAACAAGTGCCCATACATGACAGGAAGAGAGTTTGCCCATCACTCCACGTTGTTTATTTCCATTATGTGCCACAAACTACTCAAAAGCCAGGCCTACCTATAAAATAAATGCTTTTGAAAGAAAAATATTTAAATTCCACATAAATGGGGGCTATATGCATTAAAAATGTCAACAAAGAGTAAGTTGAAAAAGTTGCACTGCTGTATAAGAAGCGTCTTTCTCCTGTTCCAAGCGGACCCCTTAGAAGACTCTGTGTCGCCTCTTTAGTTATTATCCTTAAAAGATGTGGTTGAGACAAAAGTTCTATTCTTTCTAAGTTGGTAGAACTTCTGAAAGGTGATTCACAGTCTCACTGTGACTCATTCCAAATGCGAAAGTCTCTGCCCCTGAATTAGTCTGTTCTTCATGAAGAAGCCTAGAAAAGCCAGAGCTAGAGGGAATGAGCATTCTCTGCCCCTGTGAAGTGGGGGAGACCTGGGACGGGCTCTTCAGGGGTGGGCTCTCAGGGCTGTTGTGTGCTCGCTTGGCCTCCCCGACCCTCACCCTGCCCTCCCGTCTCCTCCCGGCCTCCCCGACCCTCACCCTGCCCTCCCGTCTCCTCTCGGCCTCCCAGACCCTCACCCTGCCCTCCCGTCTCCTCTCGGCCTCCCAGACCCTCACCCTGCCCTCCTGTCCCCTCCCGGCCTCCCTGACCCTCACCCTGCTGTCCCATCTCCTCCCGGCCTTCCCAACCCTCACCCTGCCGTCCCATCTGCTCCTGGCCTCCCAGACCCACGTCATTTCTAGGACAATGGCTGATTTCCAGAACAAAAGAAGGCATAGGATGGACAGACGTGCTTCTCCCTAGCCAGGTGCTACTGGAGTATCATTTTGTTTTCCTTTTGATATTCAAAGTAACATTATACCTATTTTATTTAAAAAAAAAAAAAGAACACTTTAAAAAACTATAGAAACATGTGATATAAGGTAAAATTTCCTTAAATCTATACCCACAGCTGAGAAATAAATTTGTAACTTTCCCCAAATTTCTGCCTATCATGTGTATGTTTGTCACGAATTTTCAACAAAAATAGAATTATATTCATGTTCTAAATCCTACTTTAGAGCCATGTCCCAAAGGTTCCCTTTTCCCTTTTAGCGGCCCCATGCCCTGAGCCTATCTCCTATCACAGGGAGGCAGGGTCTGCACGGCCCCCTGTGCTGCCATCGTGATGAGCCCAGACCTGTGTATCTCGCTGTCCTGTTGGATATTTGGGTTATTTCTATAAATGCTTGCGACGAGCATCCTGATCCACACATTTTCATGGACTTGGGCAAGTCTCTGTGGGATAATTTTGATAGTGAAATCTCCGGTCAAAATTCACCAGCTTTAAGTGCTGCGTGTTGAGAAACGGCCATAGACTCAGGGGAGAAGCCCTGCCGGGAGTGACGAGTGACAGCTGACAGAACTGGGGGCTTCCAGTCTGGGCCGGGCAGGGCCGAGGGCAGGATGGCCATCTTCAGAGCCTAAAGTGCCATCGCTCCTCACCACAGCTGGATGGGACCTGCAAGGCCCCAGGTGGCAGAATAAGAGATAAGGAAGGGGTGGAAGTGAAATGGCACCAAAGTTTGGCTCAGAGTGCAGCTTCCTCAGGCCTAGAAAGAACTGAATTCAGGACTTTGCACTGAGCCCCTCCAACCAGCGGCCTGCCCACCACAGCAGAGCACAGGTGGGCGAGGTGCTGGCCTTGGGGAGTTAACACCTCAGTGAGGAGGCGGAAACGCACACATGACCCTGCAAATAAGCTGGAGAGTTCTGAGGACATCACTGCTCAGTGACAGTGACACTGAGTCAGGTGGCCTGAGAAAAGGGCCTAGAAGGGAGGAGGGCTCCGGCAGGAGGGCCAGCATTTAACAGGATAAACAGCCTGGGCCAAAGGAAAAAGGAAACAGCCAGGCCCACCTGGGGCCTTGCAGGTCCCATCCAGCTGTGGTGAGGAGCGATGGCACTTTAGGCTCTGAAGATGGCCATCCTGCCCTCGGCCCTGCCCTGCCTAGACTGGACGCCCCCAGTTCTGTCAGCTGTCACTCATCACTCCAGGCAGGGCTTCTCGTCAGCAGTGAATTCTAAAGCCTAGGAAGGTAGAAAGGAAACAGAATAATGTGCACAGAGGATTGCACCACATCGTCTGCAAAGTCTTTTAAAGTTTCTTTCCACATGTTGCTGTGACCCAAACAAAAGATATTTGCAGATCCTCGTGCTCTTCCCAGTATCAAGTCTTCCTCTGTTAAACTGGTGCTTGTTAGGAGAACTTTAAGGAGTATCCGGAGGAGGGAGAGGCTGGTGTTAGAGCATGCGTCTGCCAGGTGACAGGGACTTCAGGCTGGCTTTGTCCTGAGCTGTGGCCTCACAGCCCTCTCCAAAAAATCCAGGGCCTGCTACAGAGTGCAGCCGCCAGTGCACACTGCCCACGGGGGTGAGCTCCTCTCTGCCAGGGCTCAAGCAGAAAGCAAGACAAGGCAGGCTCAGAGCAGCGACTCCAGGCCTCCTCCCTTTCTCAGGGAGTCACTGCCCGTCAGAGCACCTGTGCCACCTTCACAGCGAGGCCTCACTCCCCGTCACTCACTCCCGTCAGCCCTGGAAGCAATGCTGCCTCCTGGGTAGGTGGAGACTCTCCTCTCACAGGACAAATGCCGTCACCCTCTGGGCCCAGCACCATGTCTGTTTGCATGACAGCAAAGCCTGCTTGGCATCTCAACAAATGAAGCAAACATAAAAGCCATTCTCCTTTTGAATGAAAAAGAAAATAGTACTCCACTGACGTTCAGAAGGAAGGGGGAACTCTTGCCTTCCTGTGTTGGAACTGCTATGTGGTGGGGCCACACACAGGAAACAGCCAGGACTCGGATTGAAAGTACAAGCTTGCAAGAGGTGAGGCTCACCAGAGGTGCAAGAGAGCCCCGGACAACCTCCGCATTGGCTGTTGATTCTCAACAGGTGTGGAGAAAGTCACGGACAAGGGCTATGTGCTGAAGGATCGCTACTTGCCCTTTCCCCACGGGCTCCACTCCATACTGAAGCACCACAAATGTTCAAGGTCCAACACCTGCTCACTAACGAGAGACTGATCTCATTTCATTTCTAGAGTGCTGAGTTACTTGAGGGCTTATCCCCTGACTGCAAAACATCTTTGGGCCTGCCAGGAGACTATTTTGCTCTTAGCGTTTCCCTGGAGAACCAAAGATTGTTCTTAAAAGCGTGGTGTTCATTCTTCTACACTCCTGGTTGGAAGTGTGTTGGCTACGTGCCCCTTAAGGCCAGGCTGTGAGGCATAACACTGTAAGGCACTGTTGTGAAGAGGAATGGGGGAGAGTCTTACAAATCTAATGAGAATTTCCAAGGAAAGATAATTTTAAACATTTTCTATTAAAAAAATTTATTTTCAAAAGCATACAGTAGAACTTCCATGGCTGACCACCTCCCTACACTGAGCCGCTCTTTTAATTGACTTAATTTTCATAGACAGTCATGCACCCACGGACAGATGTATCGGTAGAGTAGGCCTGGTTCCTTACGTGGACCACTTCCATATGTTGACTAGTGTGTTACAGACCCTTAAATGGTCACCTAACAGAGGTTCTCCTATATACAATATGTCCTGTGACATAAAATTATGAACATAGTAGATTTAAGAACAGTATAATGGGAAAGATAAGTATCCATTTTGTATTACCATTTGAATCTTTTGTGCATATAGGAATGTGGCCAAATAGAAAAGAGGTTTCTATAGACATAGAGTAGTTGATAAAACAAACTATGAAGGCATCCAGGTTGCTGCAGCCAACCCTGCCTGGCCGTCGGGAGCTATCCTTCCATGCAGGACACCCTCCCGGCTCCAAACACCAGGAGAGGCCAGTGGAGGCTGGACACAACCCAAGGCTGTCATTGGCACCAGCCTAAATGATTTACAGGCCTTTGTGTTCAGTCTTACATGTCTTAAGATTATTAAATTATTTATAGCTCAATTAACATGTATCTAAAACCAAGAAATCTGCAGGAGATGCTGTGTGTGGCCAGAAGTCAAGGACCAAGGCAGCTTTCTGTGCTGCCATTCTGCGTTTCCACGCTGTTTCCTGTTCATTTCCGGAAGTAGGATTTCAAATGTTGCTTTTCTTGCTTTATTTAGGACTGCTTTTCATCCTGCTCTCCTTTCTCCTGCCTCCGGCTGGCCTTTAGCCACCAGCCTCTGCACAATGACCAGCTGGCCCCTGGCAAATCCTGGGCCCAGGTGTGAAGCCGCTGGAGGAGCTTTGGGAGCCAAGAGGGGAGGGTCCCATTTCCACTGACGATGCAGAGCAAGGGGCTTCAAGTGGCTGCAGAAAAGCTCATTTCCAGCGAGCACAGTGTTGGGGAGTTTCCAGACTTAGAACTGCTTATATTCTTGGAAGCATCATTGTTGCTTTTTCCCCCTTCCATTTATATCTCAGGAACTGATTCAGAAACCATAGAAATTGGATTTGGACCCATTGAATGCTAGCAGGCAGCTGAGTGCACTCCTTCCGAGGTGTCCTGCCAGCTGGGCTTGGGGACCCGTGCCGAGAGCTTTCCAGCCGCAGTTGACTGACACCTTAACACCAAAGTGCCCTAGAACTAAAGCGCCTGCTTCATTCTTCAGAGCCTGTGTGGTTGGGGGCTCTGTGGGCCGGAGCACGATTTGCAATCTGCATAACTGGTTTCAGGGCAGCTGCCTGGCGGGGCAGGTCTCATCTCGTGCTGGCCTGGTCTTTGGCTCACACTTTTATTCATTAGATTTGGACCCCACTGTGCTGAGGCCGCTGTTGCCACTGACTCCATCGGACTCCTAGCAGGACTCACCAGGCTTCCTGAACAAAATGCAGCACTGAATATATAAGCAGGTTTAATATGCTGCTTTCCAGATTAAATAAATCCTGTAAAAGGAATTCCCTGACTTGATGTGGTGAGCTGGCCTTGCCTCTGGAGCCAGTGAGTTCAGTAAAGGGGGTTAAATTAAGATAAGATCAAACAACAGACAAGTGTTCTCCTGAGAAGCGTTTTGGACTCTGTGTTAGACTCTTTCATAAAAGACTGTCCTTTTGTGTCAGTGGCCCACTAGACAAATGGACAAATGAATACCGCACCTGGGAAGGCTCGGGATGATGCCAGCTCAGTGAGGCAGCTTTAAAGCAGCGAGGACATGAAGCCTCCCTCCTGAGGCTGCTGTGCGCCAGGCATAGCCCACAGCGTCTCATCTGCCTCAGTCATCACCCGATGGCTGGTGTTGGGGACACCGGAGCTGGGAGTGCAGAGTGGAGGCTCGAGGTCTCAGGCTGATGCCAGCCGGAGCGGGGACCAGAGCCCCAGCCTCACCACCTGGCGTGCACAGACAGGCAGGCGGCGGAGGCCCTGTGGGGACCTGTGGAAACTTCCTTTCACAAGCCATTTCCAGGGTGAGCCTCAGTGGTGCAGAGCAACCGACATTTCAGCCTCCCTTATCATGGTGGCTCACCTTGACACCCACACTGTTTTAGGGGGCTTAGTCGTGCAATCATAACCGCAAGGTCATTGTTCTTCCCCATCTGGGCATTCCCCCTACCAGACGCTCACGCCCTGCCTGGTGGTGACAGACATCTCAGGCCAGCCCTGAGAGCACAGCAACCAGGCAACTGAGGCAGCTGGCAGGAAGACTCCATTGCTCAAATCCATAATTTGGGGTCAAATAAACAGATGATTAGCTGGGGGGTTGTAACTTTCAATCAAGTGTTTTTAGTGTCCGTTTCTGTGTCCTCACAGTCCAACCCATGGGGCTCAGTGGCCAGCCCATCTGCAGACAGGACTCGAGGCCCATGGGCTGGGTTGGTCACCAGCAGAAGGCCAGCTCAGCAGCCCCCCGCTGTGCCTCAGCCCCTGTGAAGGTGAGGGCGGGCTTTCCCATGTGCTTCTGAGGGTGGGTATTAGGATTGGAAAGGAAGAAATAATGAGGGAATGCCATTTGAAATGTGAGATCCCAACAGTCTGTGGAATTGCTGTCCGGGGCCTGTGGGGACAGGCCAGGGTGACACCAGCCATGCGTGGTGGAGCCGGACTGGGGTCCAGACTCCTGTGCTTCAGTTTACCCTGAGCATCCCTGCAGGCAGACGGCAGCTCACTCCAGCCCCCAGAATCTAGCCCTCATGTCCATAATAGCAACATCTTGATGATCCAGAGGTAGGCATCAAGCACTCAGAGTGACCATATAATTTTCCCTCCAAATTTGGACACTTTTGAGAATGAAAAGAGAGAGCTGACCAGACCAGACCAAATGCTGGATGACCAGTGTGCAGAGGCCTGTTTGCACAGGTAGAGCAGTGAGGCCCCATACATTTCATAAAGTGTTTTTAAAAGTCACTTTGGAAAGGTTTCAGTATTGACCTCTCAGTTAGAGAGCTGAGTGCATTATGCCAGCTTCTTCCTGAACATGCTAGGAACTGCTGACAATCCTGCTGTCTGTCTCATGGCTGGTTGACTGCATGAAATAATGTACATGATGCGTTACAACAAGCGTTCAAGAAACGTGCTGTCCCAACACTTCCTGGGCACATCGCCAAGCGCCCAGGCAATTTCCTTCTGTTTCCAAGTGAACTGCACAGTTGCAAACACCTGACAGCTCTCCCTTCTTCCACGGGTTTGCAGGGAAGTGGCTTTGGTTTCATTCTTCCAATACAAGCATCATCTTTGCTGGGCTGACCGTTATGATTTTACCCCTAGAAAAGTGCAGCACCCCCGTCTGCACTCCTCCCAGTAAGCAAGGACACAGAGAAAACCTCATTGAAAGTGTCACAAAGATTGCTATCCTGTCCACAGACATGGCTGAGGCGTGCAGCGCCATTGCCCTGTGAGTTTTGAGAAATCCAGTTCTGAATCAAACATCCTTGGATACTTAGCTTTAACAAAGCCCCCACGAGGATTTGATAAGGGGCAGGGCTGTGTTTGGGCTCTGGAATATTCTGACATGGCCCACTCCCCTCCAAATGCTGCACACACCTAGACCTTCCAGAAGGCAGTGTTGGTGTGCGCCTTCCTGGGTGGCCTTGGAGGCACCTGGGAGCTCTGGGCAGGCCCTGCCCTGACATTCCAATGTCATGGGTCTGGGCTTCAACTTGGTGCCAGGGGGTTGAAAAGCTCTCCGGGTGACACCGACGGGTAGACAGGGCAGGAAATGCTGCTCCAAAGACAGACCATTAAGGAGGCCTTTCCTTTTCTTCCACATTTAATAACCTTTCTTTAATTTAAAAAGTAAGACATGGTCAATCCAGACTTTTAGAAAAATAAAAGTGTGGTATAGCAAATAAAATTTTCATACTATCTTGTCATCCAGAAACAACCATTAATATATTAATATATATTACTGCTTTTTTACTCACTAACAGTGTATCCTTAGATTTTATTCTATGCTAGCTAATATTTTAAAAGATGTTTAATTATTGGAGCACTTGATTTTATATCTATGTTCAATAATTTAACAGTCTCTTAGTATTGGATACCTAGCATTTACTCTAAAAATACCATTTTTAAAAAAAATCTATATTTCTAATATTTTATGACAAGAAACCATAGGCTTTGATATAATTGGGGAATTCATTCTCTTCTACAGTATCCATTCTTAATGAACTTAACATAATAAAATAATGTGTTTATTTGTGTTCTGTTATTTTTCTGGCATTACAAAAAACTAAATATATTGTTACAACATGGGTAAATATCAGCTTTTGAGACAAGGAAGTTGTGTAGAAATACTGAAACACTGTAGCTTTTTTTGTGTGTTATTATTCTGTAAGTTCACATAAGAATTTAGTATGATTTAAAAAATAACCCGAAGTTAATTATCAGCAAGACTCTTCTCAGAGGAAAGTATCATAAAAGTGCCCAACACTCCAGAGCATGACCTCTTTTAACCCCACTGCAGGCTTGTGAATAAGATTATTTAAATTTTATTTTTATACACCAGGATTATCGTCCAAATATAAGCATATTGCCCACATGAAGTAAATATTCACTCAGTAGCTGTTTTTATGAATTCTGTCTCACAAATTTTTATTGTCCTGCATTGCTTTTAAGAAGTCATATTCATCATCGTCTTAATGTTAGCTATTCTATTTTTTATTTTATTTCCTTAGCTATTCTTTTTTTCTTTTTCTTTTTTTTTGAGACAATGCCTCAAGCTGTCGCTCTGGGTAGAGTGCCGTGGCGTCACAGCTCACAGCAACCTCCAACTCCTGGGCTTAAGCGATTCTTTTGCCTCAGCCTCCCAAGTAGCTGGGACTACAGGTGCCCGCCACAATGCCCAGCTATTTTTTGGTTGAAGTTGTCGTTGTTTGGCAGGCCCGGGCTGGATTCAAACCCACCCCAGCTCTGGTGTATGTGGCTGGTGCCTTAGCCGCTTGAGCTACAGGCACCAAGCCAGCTATTCTATGTTTTAAAAAACACTGTAACCAATAGAAGGATGGAAGAGTGACCCAGTTCTCTCCTCTGAAGGGCTGCTGGAAGCCAGCTCTGGTAGAGGCTCCCTGGGAAGCTCAGGTTCCACATTCCCACCACAGGTTCCTTTCAGATTCTCATGATGCTGCTCTCAGGACTGAAGTTCACCTGCTGTAGTTGGGGATGACCCCTGGAACTCCCCTGAGCCTCTGCCTCCCATCCAGCAGCATCCTCACCAGGGCATGTCTCTGCGGGGTAGTTGGGCTGGCTGGGTCTAGGGTTCGTAACTGCATGGGGAGTGACGGCAGCAAACATTATAAACAGCAGGGCAAGCATGTATTACCATGATTTTACATTTTATTAATTATTATCATTATTATTTTGAGACAGAATCTCAAGCTGTCACCCTTGGTAGAGTGCCATGGCGTCATATTGATACAGGACAAGTGGCACCCCAGCCAGCTCAGGAGAGCTGAGCTGGAGGGCCTGCCACGCCGCCGCCTCCACCCCGGCTTTATTGGTGCGGTGGCAGCTGGCAGAGGAACCAGCGGGCTGTGCTGTGAAATGTCATAGTTTCCCCATTTATAAAAATCATGGAGAGTGACATTCCAAAGAGAGCTGGGAAATCATCCAGCCTAATAGTTCACATCACAAAAATCGTAACGGAGCTCCCGAGAGGCTTATGTGACTCTGGTAAGACCCCCCAGGTGGCTTATGGTTCAGGTGTAACCAGAACTCAGACCATGGTCTGTTTCTAATATTCTTTCTGCAATATTTGGTTCCTCTCATAATTGACTGATAAATCTATTTTTAAGCAATGATGAAAATGAAAATAACTTCTGGTATGTGCAGTTACTTTAAAATGATAAGCTAATTTTCAAATTGTTCATATTAATCCCTAAAAGATTGCTATAGGCTTCTTCCACATCAATGAGTTAACTGTTTAGCCAATTTGAAAGGAAATTTATTTATTCTTTTAATGCATATGGTTTATAGAGTGGGGTAAGCATGTGGTTAAAAGCTGTCTTGCTGGCTCGGTGCCTGTGGCTCAACCGGCTAAGGCGCCAGCCACGTACACCTGAGCTGGCGGGTTCGAATCCAGCCGGGGCCCGCCAAACAACAATGATGGCTGCAACCAAAAATTGGCCTGGCGTTGTGGTGGGTACCTGTAGTCCCAGCTACTTGGGAGGCAGAGACAGGAGACTTGCTTGAGCCCAGGAATTGGAGGTTGCTGTGAGCTGTGATGCCACAGCACTCTATCCAGGGTGACAGCTTGAGGCTCTGTCTCCTCTCAAAAAAAAAAAA
>CAUYRH010118719.1:0-36380 GCA_963574655.1 Perodicticus potto
CAACAAAAAAATAGCCCGGTGTTGTGGCGGGCGCATGTGGTCCCAACTACTCAGGAGGCTGAGGCAAGGGGATCGACTAAGCCCAGGAGTTGGAGGTTGCTGTGAGCTGTGTGACGCCGCGGCACTCTACCAAGGACGATAGTGAGACTCTTGTCTCTACAAAAAAAAAAGAATAGTGTATATAGGCTTGGTGCCTGTAGCTCAAGTGGCTAAGGTGCCAGCCACATATACTCGAGCTGGTGGGTTTGAATCCGGCCCAGGCCTGCCAAACAACAGTGACAACTACAACCAAAAAATAGTCGGGTGTTGTGGGAGGTGCCTGTGGTCCCAGCTACTTGGGAGGCTGAGGCAAGAGAATTGCTTAAGCCTAGGAGTTGGAGTTTGCTGTAAGCTGTGAGGCCAGGGCACTCTACCCAGGGCTACAGCTTGAGGCTCTGTCTCAAAAAAAAAAAAAAAAGCATATATAATTAAAGTGGGATTATACATTCATTGTAATGATAACAAATTATGAAAGCCAAGTTTTATTTCTATTAGTTTTAAACTATTGGGAAAGAGCAAAAGAATTAATAATGAAATACCTTTAAAGAAAACCTATCCAAAGCTTATTATAATCACATAGTGATTAAAGCTTTTTTGTTATTGGTTCAATATTCTGTTGCATTTAATTTCAAATATTATGATGTATTAGAAAATGGGATTTAAAGTTTTTATTTCTATTGCTTTTTATATAAAATAACTTGTACTTTTTGAAATTTTGTAGTGGGCAGAAATGGATCTGGAAAAAGTAACTTTTTTTATGGTAGGTATTGTTTTTTGAATTCTATTCAGATAGAATTATCCTAAGATAATTTATTAAAATCACTGGTTTTCTGAGGTTGTGTCTGCATGAAACTTAATACTTTATACAGCGTTACATTTTAGTATAGAACAGTGTTTTTCAACCTTTTATGGCATGCTTGAACCTATAGTTAAACTTCCACAGCACACTTAAATTATGTTCGATCAGGCTCAGTGCCTATAGCTCATTGGTTAGGGCGCTGGCCATGTACACCAAGGCAGGCGGGTTTGAACCCAGCCCTGGGCCTGCTAAAATAACAATGACAACTGCAACAAACAACAACAACAAAAAAAACAGCTGGGCGTTGTGGCAAGCATCTGTAGTCCCAGCTACTCGGGAGACTGAGGCAAGAGAAACACTTAAGCCCAAGAGTTTGAGGTTGCTGTGAGCTGTGATGCAATGGCACTCTACTGAGGGCGACAAAATAAAACTTTGTCTCCAAAAAAATTAAATAAATAAAATATGTTGATCAAAAAAAAAGTTAAAAAACAAAGTTATACTTTGTGTGCTTTGAACTTTTTCAAAAATAATTTAATGATCTTTTGATCTTTAAATATTTTCTTGGCATGCCTAAGAAAGATCCTTTCAAAGCACACCCAGTGTGCTGGTGGAAAATCACTAGTATATAGGGTATAAAGATCTGAGTCCCAGTGACTAATTAAGCTCTGAGAGTAGGCCAAACACTTAACCTCTCAAATTACTGTTTTTATTTTAAAAATGGAGATGTTTGCCCTACCTTTGATGGGTTGTAAAAATCAAACGAGGTAATTCATATGAAAGTGCTTTTTAAACTTGAATGCAGTATACAAATGTTACAGATGCATGTGTTAAAGATGTATATGTAAGCACTAGAATAGTTGTGTTATTTTGGAAGATGGTTCATCTTTCTGTTTTAATTAAAAAAAAATGTTTTCTAAGCTCTTATATAGGATGGAGGGGTATAAAAAACGAGGCTCAACAAACATTATTGTCAGTTTGAAGTCAGTAAATAGAGCTTTGAAAATCATTTCCAAAGATAAAATGCATTTAAGGGGCAGCGCCTGGAGCTCAGTGAGTAGGGCGCCGGCCCCATATACCGAGGGTGGTGGGTTCGAACTGCAACAAAAAAATAGTCGGCCGTTGTGGCGGGTGCCTGTAGTCCCAGCTACTCAGGAGGCTGAGGCAAGAGAATCGCCTAAGCCCAAGAGCTGGAGGTTGTTGTGAGCTGTGACGCCAAGTCACTCTTCCGAGGGTGACAAAGTGAGATTCTGTCTCTTAAAAAAAAAAAAAATGCATTTAAGTATAATAATGCATCTTAAATCATTTGGGAAGAAAAGCTTTTTTTAATAGAATTAGAATATATAGAGATCACTATGTAAGTTTGGAGACAGACTGTATTATGGTCCATTATTTCACTTACAAGAAACACAGCAGCATCCTTTCTGATTTCACTTGTGCAAGTTTCAACTTGCTTGACTTCTCAGTGTTGGTAGGAGGGCTTAATTTGTTTATATCTGCATGGATTTTATGTTTCTTGATTTTTGTGTATCTCAAAACTTTTATAATGACCCACATACAAGGAATAGTTGTTGAAAAATTTGATTTGAAAAATTTGAACTCCTTAGTTGGGAGGAAAGGGGAATTTAGGAGACAGGTTTATTAAGAGCAAAGGTTCTCTCACATGCCTACAAATCTGAAGGGTACTCTATATCCTGTATTGCCTAAGTGGTTGTAATTTGGCTATAGGAAGAGAGTGGGTTGGAGTGGAAATGTGTATTTTAGAATCTGCAGTGGGATGAGAGGAGTTTGAACCTCACCTTGCTGGTCCTCATGATTATGGGAGACAACCAGTTCCCACCCCCAGTACACATTAGTGCTTGGGTGGATTGTGACCAAAACAGCTGAATAAAGAAGTCTATTTCTTGGGCAGGATCCAGCCTGAGCAAAAATGAGACCAGCCTGATCCTCCAGTAGAGGATCCTACTTCCTAGGGAAGTAGGAATGGCTCTTTACAGAGGAATGTAAGGACAATATATAAGCATTGTAGTAGAAGTTGGGAGTCTGAAACATTTCCCTGTATTTCCTTTTATTTCTTTTGACAGACTATTCAATTAAGTATATTGTTAGGATACATATATTTTGTTAAAAAAAAGATTTTGATTAATATCATTTATGTGTAGTGGGGGTAGAAAAAGCAAATATACCATTAATCTAACTAGTCAGTCTTTATCTTGGTCAAGAAGTAGACCTTCGGACAGCACCCGTGGCTCATCGAGTAGGGCACCAGCACCATATACTGAAGCTGGCAGGTTCAAACCCGGCCTCAGCCGAACTGCAAAAACCAGAAAAATAGCTGGGTGTTGTGGCGGGCACCTGTAGTCCCAGCTACTCGGGAGGCTGCGGAAAGAGAATCGCCTAAGCCCAGGAGTTGGAGGTTGCTGTGAGCTGTGTGATGCCACAGCACTCTACCGAGAGCGATAAAATAAGACTCTGTCTCTACAAAAAAAATACAAAAAAAAAAAAAGTAGACCTTCATTTTGTCTATTTTTTTGTGATACAATGTTATGTCTTTATTTTTCTATCTTAAATTTTTTTTTTCTTTTGAGACAAGAGTCATTCTGTCGCCCTGGTTAGAGTGCTTTGGCATCATAGCTCACAGCAACCTCAAACTCTTGGGTTCAAGCGATCCTCTTGCCTTAGTTTTTCTAATTTTAGTAGAGATGGGGTCTCATTTTTGCTCAGGCTGGTTTTGAAGTCATGAACTTAAGCAAGCCACCCACCTCGGCCTCCCAGAGTGCTAGGATTATAGGTGTGAGCCACTGTGCCCAGCCCGCCTTAAATGTTTCAGTGAAAGCTTATCGTTATTTTTCTTACATCATCATTTCCTGTTTGATTAGTTTATATACAGGCAAATTTTCTACATTTTTTTCATGTGCATAAACAGGTAACTCACTTTATCTGCATTGTTCATTACCTGACACATTGTGTTCTTTTAAGGTATGGGAAGTTATGGATAAGTCATAAATCTTTGTTTTAAACTGTACTAATTGTTTGTTTTCATATTTCTAGCAATTCAGTTTGTTCTTAGTGATGAGTTTAGTCATCTTCGTCCAGAACAGCGATTGGCTTTGTTGCATGTGAGTGAGACTGCTTTAAGACATTTTGATATTATATACTTTAAAAAATACATTGTCAATCCTGGTTAAAAAAAAGTTTGTTTCAAGTTTCAGATTCTTTGTAAACATAACACAGTTTATCTTTCAAGTGTACTATTCTGTGAAATTTAGCCCAATATATTAATGACAGATAAAGGCCTAGGGTTTATATAATGGTTAGCAAATTGTAGGATTTGTCTTTAGGTGGGTATAATCTTTACATAAATTTCCTTAAGGATGCGTTCTGGTAGGGTTTAGGAAGCAGGTTTGCTGAGGACAAACAAGAGATTGAGATTGGAAATTAGGGCTTGGTGCCAGTAGCTCAGCAGTTAGGGCACTGGCCACATACACTGAGGCAGGTGGGTTCAAACCTGGCCTGGGCCTGCTAAAACAACAATGACAACTGCAACAAAAAAATAGCTAGGCATTGTGGCGGGCACCGGTAGTCCCAGCTTCTTGGGAGGCTAAGGCAAGAGAATCACTTAAGCCCAAGAGTTTGAGGTTGCTGTGAGCTGTGATCCCATGGCACTCTAACGAGGGCGACATAGTGAGACTCTGTGTCAAAAAAAAAAAAAAAGAGATTGGAAATTAGGAACTTTCAGGTATAGAAGCATAAAGTTATTGGTAGCATAAACAACCATTGCAAACTAAGCATAAAAAAGGTCGTACTTTTTTTTTTTGAGACAGAGCCTCAAGCTGTCACCCTGGATAGAGTGCTGTGGCATCACAGCTCACAGCAACCTCCAATTCCTGGGCTCAAGCGAGTCTCCTGCCTCCACTTCCCAAGTAGCTGGGACCACAGGCGCCCACCACAACGCCCGGCCATTTTTTGGTTGCAGCCAACATTGTTGTTTGGTGGGCCCGAGCTAGATTCAAACCCGCCAGCTCAGGTGTACGTGGCTGGCGCCTTAGCCTGTTGAGCCACAGGCGCCGAGCCGGTCGTACGTTATTTTTAGCCATATTTGTACTTGAATAGTAACATTATTTTCCAGTATGAAAAACAGTGTGGATGCTCTTTGACTTACAATGAGGCTGCATCCCAACACACCCCTCGTAAGTTGAAAATATAAAGTTACAGATGGATTTAATATGTGTAACCTACTGTACATTATAGCCTAGCTTACCTTAAACATCCTCAGACTCTTACATTAGCATACAGTTGGAAAAAACATCTAAAACAGAGTCTATTGTATGATAAAATGTTGAATATCTCATTTATGGAATACTATACTGAAAGTGAAAAGCAGAATTGTTTCATGCCATCTTTAAGCAGTTTTTGGCCAGGGCTGGGTTTGAACCCTCCATCTCCGGCATATGGGGCCAGCGCCCTACTCCTTTGAGCCACAGGTGCCGCCCAGTTGTTAGAACTTTTATTAGTCATGAATAATGAGCTAAAGTATTTTGAGGATAAAAAACTATAAGAGGAAGCCAGGTGTGGTGGTGTGGGCCTGTAGTCCCAGCTACTGGGGAGACTGAGGCAGGAGGATTGCTTGAGGCCACAGTGCACTATAATTGCACCTGTAAATAGCTACTGTACTTCAGTCTGGGCAACACAGTGAGAACCTGTCTCTGAAAAAAAATTATCAAAGGCTAAAATAAAATTATGTAATTATCTTTTTTCTCATATGAATATTGGTTATAATTAATTTTAAGACCAAAGTGAGATTCTTTGAGATCTTAATGCTTAGGAAGTTCTTTTTGTTTAACCATTATCTTTCATTATATTTTCTTATCCCTTCTTTAGTTTGTATTTGTAGTTCAGTAATCTGGACAGATTCCCTGCAGAAGAATTCTTTTTTAGACTTCTCAGATAAGCATTAAAAGAATTAATAACCTCTTTAGTATAGTTCTTCATTATATTGAACCATGACATACTAACAGTATTTAGAATCTGGAAATGATCTAGACTTGGTATGTAGTTGCTGTGTCATAGATTGTTTTAATTGTGACACTTTAAATGGGTGTATTTCTATAACATTTAAAACTACATAGACTGTTTCAAATTAAATGTTAAAATAGATTTCCAGTAATTATCACATGATTTCTTGAAGTTTCTTTCATTAAGGTTGAAAGCATACTATAAAAGAAAAGCTTCATGGAGTTTTAAATATTAGGAAATAGGTCCCTGTCTCGTGGTATAAAAAAAAGTGGTCTACGGAATAAAATGCAAGTCTATGTAATTTTGACATCTTTTTCATAGTTCTTATTTTTTATTCAGAATTGAAAGCTGTTTAGTTGAAAAGTTTTGTTACCCTAATTCAATGTCTCTGCTGTTTTGGCAAGAGGGGGATGTATACTAGTCTTAAAGAAAATTTTCTCTGTTGAATCAGCCTTCTTACCGTGCACTAGACTTGAAAAAATGTTTGAAGAACATGAATGTACCACTTAAATGACAGATTTCTCATTTTTCTTATTTTTAGGAGGGTACTGGTCCTCGTGTTATTTCTGCATTTGTGGAGATTATTTTTGATAATTCAGACAACCGGCTACCAGTAAGTATCTTTTTTTTGGTAATGATTTTGAGAATTTTATTGATGTAGCTAATTATTTTCATACTTTGAAACATTTATAGCTCTATTTAAGCTTTTACAATTTTTAGCATGTGCTAAAATAATTATATAGTTTACATACTGATTTTGTCATGTCATGTTGTCATTGTTCATCGGAATATAAATATAAATATATAAAGGTAAAAAACAATTGTATGTCCATTTTATTTTTTGTTGTTTGTTTTACAGAATTTGTTTTCTAAGGAATTCGTTTGAATGATAAATTAATTTGATCTACTGATTCTGGTGGTTAAGCTTACATATTTGTATAAATATATTTATGTAAATATAAATATTTATATTCTGGTGAACAGTGAATGAGAATGTACAGTCTATTTTGAAAAGAACCTTTGTCAGGAATATTGAATATTTATGGTATTATCTTTAGTAAGATAATTGAAATTTTAAAATAAATAGTTATGGTCAAGGACTCTAAAAATGACCATAACTAAAAATGTTCTACTTTACTATTAAATTAACTTGGGGCTTTTACATTTTTTCTTAGATCGATAAAGAGGAAGTTTCACTTCGAAGAGTTATTGGTGCCAAAAAGGATCAGTATTTCTTAGACAAGAAGATGGTCACGTAAGCATTTTCCTTTAAATTTACAGTTTCTTTACTGTAAATTTACTGTAAATGAACAAAAATCTGTTATTTGCCTGATATATGAGATAGACTTGTCTCATATTCTACAAATCAATACTTAGAGCATAAACATAAGAATCATAGGGTTCTCTGAGACTGATAAAACAAAGGTTTAATTGCTGGGCTCTTCTCCCTAATGCTTCTTAACCCAGAAGCTACTCATTCTTTGCTTATTGTTGGGTGTTTTAAAAGTATTTATTTGAAAAAATAATTTTAACGTTTATCAACAGGAAAAATGATGTGATGAACCTCCTTGAAAGTGCTGGTTTTTCTCGAAGCAATCCTTATTATATTGTTAAACAAGGCAAGGTAAAAAAACAATTGTATGTCCATTTTATTTTTTGTTTTTTGTTTTACAGAATTTGTTTTGTAAGGAATTCTTTGTTTGTATGATAAATTAATTTGATTTACTGATTCTGGTGGTTAAGCTGAAGCAAAAGTGGATCTTACTGTCTTTTTTTTTTATTGAGACAAGTCTGAAGCTGCTGCCCTAGGGAGAGTGCCGTGGCATCACAGCTCACAGTAACCTCCAACTCTTGGGCTTAAGCAATTCTCTTGCCTCAGCCTCCCAAGTAGCTAGGACTACAGGTGCCCACCACAATGCCCAGCTATTTTTTGGGGGGGAGGGAGTTGCAGTTGTCGTTGTTTAGCAGACCCAGGCTGGGTTCGAGCCTACCACCCTAGGTGTATGTGGCTGGCGCCCTTGCCGACTTAAGCTACGGGCACCGCCCTGTTTTTTGTCTTTATTGACTTAGGTTACATTGAAGTTTATTAACTTTTACATGGTTATAAAGTACTGAATAGATCCATTTCATACTGGGACTGAAGTGTTTTAGTAGATAAGTAGATCTTGTTTTCTTAGTTACCTGTATTTCTTACTGAGGTGCACCATAGTGGAAGACATTATTGGCATATAGAAGTTGTAGTGATTACACATAAAAATATTGTAGAAACTTTATAAAAATGACATTCGAAAAAATTGCTTTCTAAAGGTAATATTCTATATTACTCAGTTTATCACAGAATTAAAATATTGAAAAGCTTATATTATTGGAAATTACCATAATGCTACATATTTTTTCCCTTATAGAGATTGTATTTTTTATTTTTTTAGTAGCTAAACTATGAACTTTAGCTGTTTGTTTTGCTATCTCCTAATACTATCAATTATAACTAAGATAATTTCGTCTTCTCATAACTTACTCTGTTATGTCCTAAAAGTTTTGTGCAGGCTTGGTGCCTGTGGCTCAACAGGCTAAGGCACCAGCCACGTACACCTGAGCTGGCGGGTTCAAATCCACCCGGGCCCGCCAAACAACAATGACGGCTGCAACCAAAAAATGGCCGGGCGTTGTGGTGGACGCCTGTGGTCCCAGCTACTTGCCAGGCAGAGGCAAGAGACTCGCTTGAGGCCAGGAATTGGAGGTTGCTGTGAGCTGTGATGCCACAGCACTCTATCCAGGGTGACAGCTTGAGGCTCTGTCTCAGAAAAAACAAACAAACAAACAAAAGTTTTGTGCAGTGTGTCTTTTGGACTAGGGGAAAATTCTTGAAGAGATCCATTAGTTGCTATAGTTTATGTGTGTACTAGAAGCTTTTTGAGATAGGTATAGGAAAGTTAGCATTCAGAAGAAGTGATTACAAGAATATGGAGGTTCAGTTTTGGAAAATGTACTAGAAGAACAAGTTTTCAAAAGGGTATCGGCTCGCCGCCTGTAGCTCAACAGGCTAAGGCGCCAGCCACGTACACCTCAGCTGGCTGGTTCGAATCCAGCCCGGGCCGCCAAACAACAATGACGGCTGCAACCAAAAAAAAAAATGGCCGGGTGTTGTGACAGGCGCCTGTAGTCCCAGCTACTTGGGAAGCAGAGGCAGGACACTCGCTTGAGCCCAGGAATTGGAGGTTGCTGTGAGCTGTGATGCCATGACACTCTACCCAGGGCGACAGCTTGAGGCTCTGTCTCAAAAACAAAAACAAAAGGGTATCTTCATTATTTGTGGGAGGAAAATTTCTTAAAACAGGTTGATTGGAAAGCAGTTATCTGAGTCCCCTTTTCCCTCCCAAACACAGACCCTTTTACTTCATTTCAGTTTGTGCCCATCATTTTAGATAAGCCACCCATAACTACCTTATATAAGAACATTGCCTTCCCTTCAACCCTATATGCTTTATTTCCTTAATCTATTTTATTTTTCTTCATGACACTTAATTATACTGTTTTGATATGCTTATTTTCTGTCTTTCCCACTAGAATGTAAGCTCCATGAGGGCAGGACCTTCTCTGCTTTGTTCTTTGCTCCTTTCCCAGTGCCCAGCAGAGTGGCATATATGTTGTAGCCATTCGATAAATAATTTTTAAGTGAGTAATTCAAATGAACGAATGAACATGTTTTATTGGGGTATCCAATAATGAGAATCTGATTGTAAAAGTATTTTGGAAGTGTGCATAGGTTATATGTAAATATTGTGCCATTTTATATAAGGAAATTGAGCATCTTGGGATTTTGGTGTCCTCAGGGGGTGCTGGAACCAATCCTCCATGGATACTGATGGACGATTGTACTTAAAGATTTAAAATGTATCATCAGTTATGTGTTCCTCTTGTAAAAATAACTTGTTCTTTGGTAATGGAGCTTCTCTTTTATGTATTACCAAATTGACTAAGAAAAAATAGTGGTGTTGGCTATTTCTTCATTTATTAATGTTACCATAAAAGGAGATTTATGACTATATCAATTCAAATCGGATTTTATTTACAAGTTTCATTTGGGTAAACATATGGATGTGTAGGTATATGTCCTATATAAATTATATTAGCCAAATCACAGTCTAGTTAAAATTTAGCATGTGAATACAGATTGGGCATCCTTAATCCAAAAATCAAAATTCAAAATACTCCAAAATCCGAAACTTTGAGAGCTGACATGACAATCAAACAAAATGCTCACTGGAGCGTGATTTCAGATTTTTGGGTTCAGGTTGCTCGGCCAGTAAGTATAAATACAAATTTTTTTTTTTTTTTAGGAGGCAGAGTCTCACTTTATCACCCTTGGTACAGTGCCATGGCATCATAGCTCACAGCAACCTCCAACTCGTGGGCTAATGCGATTCTCTTTGCCTCAGCCTCCCGAGTAGCTGGGATTACAGGCACCTGCCACAATGTCCAACTATTTTTTTGTTGCAGTTGAGCCGGAGCTGGGTTTGAACTTGCCACCCTCGGTATATGGGGCCGGCACCTTACCCATTGAGCCACAGGCGCCGCCCATAAATGCAAATATTAAAAAGCTCCGTCAAACCAGTAAAGATAGTACGTGTTTAAAAAAAGAGATAGAAAGAAAGAAAAGAAAAAGTTGAAAGTTCCAAGGGTATCCCAACTGTGGCTCATGGCTTGCAATGAATGCATATCTGTGGTGGCAGATACCATGAAAATTGTGCACGGACCTTTCCATTGCTCATCAGCTTTAGTTAGTGTTTGTGTACTTAATGCATGGCCCAAGACAAGTCTTAGACAAGCATTTGCAGCCAGAGGCTGAGGTTGGATGCTCCTATGTGTAACACTTCTGCTTTCCAAGCATTTAGGGTAAGGTATACTTATACGTGAAATAAAAACTCTCAGGGTAGAACAGTTTATAGTTATGTGATGATTATTTTTCTAAAATTTTTAGATTAACCAGATGGCAACGGCACCAGATTCTCAGAGACTAAAACTATTGAGAGAAGTAGCTGGTACTAGAGTATACGATGAAAGAAAGGAAGAAAGCATCTCCTTAATGAAAGAAACAGGTAAAATAAATGATTCTGTCTTTTTTTTTTTTTTTAAGACAGAGTCTCAAGTCTCAGGCTGTCACCTTGGATAGAGTGCTGTGGCATCACAGCTCACAGCAACCTCAAGCTCTTGGGCTTAAGTGATTCTCTTGCCTCACCCTCCCAAGTAGCTGGGACTACAGGCACCCGCCATAATGCCCAGCTCTTTTTTTGTTGCATTTGTCATTGTTTTAGCTGGCCCAGGCTGTGTTTGAACCCGCCAGCCTTGGTGTATGTGGCCACACACTACTCAACTGAGCTACGGGCGCTGTCCATTGATGTATGGATTCTTTTTGTTGCAAATCACTTTTTCATTGTGTTACAATTATAAAAGGAGTTGTGTCTATTATCAGAAATATATTGTATGACAATTTGACTATGTACTGAATGGACAGAAAATTAGTTTGAGACAATTTAAGGTTTGCAATTTCTAGTAATTCTCTTTGAATAAAGAAGTGCTACTGTTAGATACAGTAATATAGCACTTTTGCAGGTCAACTTCTTTTGCCTCTGACTTCCTTGCCAGTTGTTAGGACAACAAATTTGGATGCGTTCCTGCAGGCAAACACTAATGCGTATCAGTTAGCTTTAGGTTTTAAATTGTTCAGGAATAAGTAAATGTAAAACTTAAACCCTGCTTTGATTTTCATGTGCTGTGTCATATCATGGCTTAGAGCAGTGGTTCTCAACCTTCCTACTGCTGCGACCCTTTAATACAGTTCTTCATGTTGTGGTGACCCCCAACCAAAAAATTATTTTCTTTGCTACTTCATAACTGTAATTTTGCTACTCTTATAAATTGTAATGTAAGTATCTGATATGCAGTATGTATTTTCATTGTTACAAAGGGGTCGCAACCCACAGGTTGAGAACCGCTGGCTTAGAGTCAGAAAGTTTTAGATTAAAAATCTGACTTAATTAACTGACATGACATTAGACTTGATTTCTCTGGCCCAGAGCTTCTCCGTCTGTAAAATTCTGTAGATTATGATGATAGTAGAGGATCAAAGTAGCTCCATCATAGAAATACATAGTTATCCAATATGTGGCAGCTATAGATAATGTTATTAATAAAAATTAAGAATTCTTGGCTCGGCGCCTGCGGCTCAATGGGCTAAGGCGCCAGCCATGTACACCTGAGCTGGCAGGTTCGAATCCATCCCGGGCCCGCCAAACAACAATGACGGCTGCAACCAAAAAATAGCCAGGCATTGTGGCGGGCGCCTGTAGTCCCAGCTACTTGGGAGGTGGAGGCAAGAGATTCTCTTGAGCCCAGGAATTGGAGGTTGCTGTGAGCTGTGATGCCATAGCACTCTATCCAGGGTGACAGCTTGAGGCTCTGTCTCAAAAAAAAAAAAAAAAAATTAAGAATTCTTAACACTGGATGGCACCTGTGGCTCAAAGGAGGAGGCGCTCGCCCCATATGCCGCAGGTGGAGGGTTCAAACCCAGCCCTGGCCAAAAACAGCAAAAAAAAAAAGAATTTATAACACCAATGATGTTAGTTTTTTTTTTTTTTTTTATTTGTTTGGGGGAGTGTGCACTGTCTTTTTAAAAGGAAGCTTAAACTGAGGCCCTTTTACATGTAATAAAAGAATCAGTGTCACTATGTATAAATTTGCTTTCCAGATGCTTTCTTATAAAGAAAGCCTCCGCCTCCCAAGTAGCTGGGACTGCAGGCGCCCGCCACAACGCCTGGCCATTTTTTGGTTGCAGCCATCATTGTTGTTTGGCGGGCCGGGGCTGGATTCGAACCCGCCAGCTCAGGTGTACGTGGCTGGCGCCTTAGCCCGCTGAGCCACAGGCGCCGAGCCAAGGCTACAGTTCTTAAGAGTAAATTTATGATACATTTGAGAAATGATGTTATTACATAAACATTGTATTCAATTCCTCTACCTCTCTCGCTGGTTGTTTTTTTGTTTGTTTTAAAGAGGGTAAACGGGAAAAAATCAATGAGTTGTTAAAATACATTGAAGAGAGATTACATACGTTAGAGGAAGAAAAGGAAGAACTAGCTCAGTATCAGAAATGGGATAAAATGAGACGAGCCCTGGAATATACCATTTACAATCAAGAACTTAATGAGACTCGTGCTAAGCTTGATGAGGTAAATTATTTACTCATGTAGTATTCACATTTTTCTTTCTTATTTTTAATTTCAGGATAATATGAGGGTATATACAATTAGGTTACATAGTTTGCTTCTGTAATGTTAAAGTCTAGTTGTAGCTGTGCCCTTCACCTAGGATGTGTGTTGTATACCTGTGCATTGTACCCTTGGGTGGGAGCCCACCAAATCTCTTACGCTCTACTTGAATCCAATTGAGTTTTTCTGTCCTGTGAGCCTGTAATTGTTAATCTAAGTAGTTTCATTTTTCAATTATTTTAAATAGAAACTTAAAAAAAACTCTCAATAAATTTATTAGTCAACAATTTTTTTCTTTGAGTTTACTCTAAGGAAAATGTATAGACCCATGCTGGTCCTTGCTGTAGTTGTATATGAAATATAATCAGACCAGATAAGGGGAAAGCCAGCCTTAAGGTTTCTTGGATTTTTTTTTTTTGAGACAGAGCCTCAAGCTGTCACCCTAGGTAGAGTGCCGTGGCATCACAGCTTACAGCAACCTCTAATTCCCAGGCTCAAGCGAGTCTCTTGCCTCTGCCTCCCAAGTAGCTGGGACTACAGGCACCCGCCACAACGCCCGGCCATTTTTTGATTGCAGCCGTCGTTGTTTGGCGGGCCTGGGCTGGATTCGAACCCGCCAGCTCAGGTGTATGTGGCCGGCGCCTTAGCCCATTGAGCCATAGGCACCAAGCCTCTTGGATTTTTTTAGAATATATTTTATGATTTGATTTTTAGAATTTATTTTATAATTAGTATGGCTGATACTTTGTATACACATTTATTTAGGTAATGTTTCAGTTTTCTATTTAAAACCATTTTTAAAGTTTTTTGGTAGGAATATTTTAAGTAAATTGTTAGTTTTGGTTTATTTTAGCAAAAATAAAAAAATTTACTAGGTGTTATGAAAAACTAAGCAAATATAAAATGGTTTAGAGGTGGTGACTTTTTTTTTTTTTTTTTCAGCTTTCTGCTAAGCGAGAGACTAGTGGAGAAAAATCCAGACAATTGAGAGATGCCCAGCAGGATGCAAGAGATAAAATGGAGGTAAGATTATAAATAAGTTTAGGTGAACTTCAAGCCTTCTTGTACCAGGATTGTAGAAAGGTAACCATAAGAAGGAATCACAGGGATTGAGATTTGAAAGACAGAATAGTACTAAAAGAATAAATAAAAGAAAAAGCAAGTACAGAATTAATGGTATCACAGTTCTGTTGTACATGTAATTGCCTAACTCATTTTCGTTCAATACTTTTTGAACAGGATATTGAGCGCCAAGTTAGAGAATTGAAAACAAAAATTTCTGCTATGAAAGAAGAAAAAGAACAGCTTAGTGCTGAAAGACAAGAACAAATTAAGCAGAGGACTAAATTGGAGCTTAAAGCCAAGGATTTACAAGATGAATTGGCAGGCAATAGTGAACAAAGGGTAAGTTAAAATACTAAAAATGCTAAAAATGAAAGACATAATATTTGGGAGAGTGGGAACTGCAGAAGAGAGTCCTTCTTGGGATAGGTTCGTGTTTGAATTTTTTGTAAAAGCTTTGCCACATTAAAATTTACACGTGAGTAGAATTTAATAATATTTCCTTGTTTCTTATATTTAAAAAATTAGTTTTATGTTGCAAGATCAATTTTTATCATGAGTTTTTTTCATGGGAAAACTTTAAAAAATTATATATAACCCCAAGAGACAATATTTTATGATAGACTTAAAAATTAGCCAAAAAATTTTAAGCAGATTGCTTTTTGATTTGTCTTGCTTTATTTACAGAAACGTTTGTTAAAAGAGAGGCAGAAGCTCCTCGAAAAAATAGAAGAAAAGCAGAAAGAACTGGCAGAAACAGAACCTAAATTCAACAGTGTAAAAGAAAAAGAAGAACGAGGAATTGCTAGGTCTGAGAATATTCATCAATACTTTAACTTTCTACATAGTTCCTTTATAGAAAGAACCTGGATATATGGGCTGTAGTGCACTAGCAAAGTAAAGGGCAAAAGTTAAATGCTCACTTCAGGGAACTAATAGCTAATGTTAACTATGGTGGGCCATGGGCTATGTATTGTACACATACTGCCTAAATTATTTCTCCGCAAAAAACCCTAGGACATTGACATAATCCCAACTTTAGTAAACTTGAAGCTCTTGGAGGTTAACTAACGCCTTAGATAACTAAATGTTGGGCTTTTTTAAAGCGTTCATCATGTTCTTTTTTTCACTCAAAGGGCATCTTACTGTATGTTTCATTCTGCAGCTTTCTTCCCTCAGTGCTGTTTAACAGTAGACATTTTAAGTTCTAAGGATTGGGCTTGCCAATGTTTACTGATTTCACATGATTCATTATATTATCCTGCTTTTATGCCACTTACATTCCTTTTAGTGAGTTGTCTATTTATCCTTTGCTGTTTTTTTTTGAGATTTATTTTCTGTTTCATAGGAGTATTTTATGTAATCTGAATATTAATATTCTATATATTATAAATGTTGTCTCTCATTTTTCTCTTGTCTTTTAATCTTTAATCCCCTCTTAATGTAAGGAATTGCAAATGCTTATGTAGATAAGTGTAATTAGAATATTTTTGAAAATTCCTAAGGTGGGGCACTAGAACTATCTAAATTTACTAACCAGCCCAGATCTGGAGTAAACACAGGGTCTGCCTGAAATCCTTAGGTTATAAGGTGTACTTTGACTTTGTGATTGAAGTTAAGTTACTATTATATAAAACTGGGTAGTTCATGGGTCTGTGTTGCTTTTTACACTTACTTCCTTTTTCATATAATTTTTTTAAAATGGCTTTATATTTCTATCTATAATTCACATTATTGACTGCAGTTAAACTTTGTTATTTCCTGCTCTCATTTTCAACCCCATTCTCTTCTATCTTGTGTAGATTGGCTCAAGCTACCCAGGAAAGAACGGATCTTTATGCAAAGCAGGGTCGAGGAAGCCAGTTTACATCAAAAGAAGAAAGGGATAAATGGATTAAAAAGGAACTCAAGTCTTTAGATCAGGCTATAAATGATAAGAAAAGACAGATTGCTGCTATACATAAGGATTTGGAGGACACTGAGGCAAATAAAGAAAAAAATCTGGAGCAATATAATGTAAGAACTTTTATTGCTGCTTTGTAGAAATCTTTCAGAAGATATAAACTTCTGTAGTGTTATCTACTTCCCGTTTCATTTTTTTTTTTGAGACAAGAGTCTTATTTTGTCACCCTTGGTAGAGTGCAATGACATCACAGCTCACAGCAACCTCATGGGCTTAAGTGAGGCTCTTGTCTCAGCCTCCCAAGTAGCTGGAACTACAGGTGCCCGCCCCACACCTGGCTGTTTTTTTGTTGGAATTGTTGTTGTTTAGCTGGCCTGTGCAGGATCGAACCCAATAGCCTTGGTGTATGTGGCCACACCCTGCCCTACCCTCTGAGCTGTGAGCACCGCCTCCAGTTTCATTCTTAAATAAGTTTACATGGTACTCTTTTTTTTTTTTTTGAGACAGAGCCTCAAGCTACTGCCCTGGGTATAGTGCCATGGCATCACAGTTCACAGCAACCCCCAACTCCTGGGCTCAAGCAATTCTCCTCCCTCTGCCTCCCAAGTAGCTGGGACTACAGGCTCCTGCCACTGTAGCCCAGCTATTTTTTGGTTGCAGCTGTCATTGTTTGGTGGGCACAGGCTGGATTCGAACCCGCCAGCTCAGGTGTATGAGGCTGGCGCCTTTGTTGCTTGAGCCACAGGCGCTGAGCCTACATGGTATTCTTTAAACCAGCCATCCTCAAACTTTTTAAACAGGGGGCCAATTCACTGTCTCTCATACCGTTGGAGGGCCGGACTAAAGTTTAAAAAAAAACAACTATGAACAAATTCCTATGCACACTGCACATATCTTATTTTGAAGTAAAAAACAAAACGGGAACAAATACAATTCACACTGAAGCATGTGGCCCGCGGGCCGTAGTTTGAGGACCCCTGCTTTAAACTATACAAGACAGACCCTTATTTTCTTAGAAAAGGCCAGCACAGCTTGGCACCAGCAGCACAGTCGTTACAGCTCCAGCCACGTACAGCGGGGATGGTGGGTTCAAACCGGCCTGGGCCAGCTAAACAATAATGACAACTGCAACAAAAAAATAGCCATGTGTTGTGGAGGGCACCTGTAGTCCCAGCAACTTGTGAGGCTTAGGCAAGAGAAACAATTTAGCCCAAAAGTTTGTGGTTGCTGTGAGCTGTGATTCCACAGAACAATACTGGGGGCAACATAGTGAGACTCTGTCTCCAAAAAGAAAAGAAAGAAAAGGCTAGCACAATTTAATACACATATAGTAGTTCTTTTTTTTTTTTTTTTAAGAATATTTTGTCCATGTCAATGAGTGTTCATGTAGATGATGTTTATAAATATGTTATGAATCTACCCTTAATTTTAACATACACAAGTCTAAAACAACTTTATATTGACTTATTTGTATATTTATTTAGAGACAGAGTCTTACTTTCTTGCCCTAGGTAGAGTTCTGTGGCATCATAGCTCACAGCAACCTCAGACTCCTAGGCTCAAGCGATCCATGTTACCTCAGCCTCCCAAGTAGCTGGGACTACAGGCACCTGCCACAATATCTGGCTAGTTTTTCTGTTTTTGTTCTTTTTAAAACTTTCTTTTGTTTTTGAGGCAGAGTCTCACTTTGTTACCCTTAGTAACATGCTGTGGCATCATAGCTCCCAGCAACTTCAAACTCTTGAGCTTGAGCAGTTCTCTTGCCTCATCCTCCCAAGTAGCTGGGACTACAGGCGTCTGACATAATGCCTGGCTAGTTTTTCTATTTTTAGTAGAGATGGGGGTCTTGCTCTTGCTCAGGCTGGTTTCAAACTCCTGAGCTCTGGCATTCCACTTGCCTTGGCTTCCCTGAGTGTCCTAGGATGACAGACGTGAGTCATTGTGCCCAGCCTAGTTTTTCTGTTTTTAGTAGAGATGAGGTCTTGCTAAGACCAGTCTCCAACTCCTAATCTCAAGTTATCTGCCCATTTTGGCCTCCAGAGTGCTGGGATTATAGATGTGAGTCTCTGCACCTGGCTTATCTTAACTTATTTTTCATTTTTTTATATTCTAACGTAATTTTATCAGTAACTGCAAAATATATTTTTTGTGGGTTAAAACAATGATTTTATAACTTTTAAAAATGAATTAAACATTATTTCATTATTTACTATGCATGTTTAGCTAGGATTTCCTTAAAAATTACAGTAGAAGATAAAAATCATTATTTCCAGAGTAAGACAGATCTTAATATTTGAAATGAAATAATGCATGGCTATGTATGGTTCAGCAGAAGGTGATGAACTTGATGAGAAGGGAGTGTGTAGGACAAGTGTAGGACACAGAATCTTCTTACCCTGTGAAATCTGTACCAGTTGGTTATTGGTTAGTTTATCAAAAAAGTGCAATAAGCTCGGTGCCTGTGGCTCAACAGGCTAAGGCGCCAGCCACGTACACCTGAGCTGGAGGGTTCAAATCCAGCCCGGGCCCGCCAAATAGCAGTGACGGCTGCAACCAAAAAACAGCTGGGCGTTGTGGCGGGCGCCTGTAGTCCCAGCTACTTGGGAGGCGGAGGCAAGAGACTCGCTTGAGCCCAGGAATTGGAGGTTGCCGTGAGCTTGTGATGCCACAGCACTCTATCCAGGATGACAGCTTGAGGCTCTGTCTCCAAAAAAAAGGCAAAAAAAAAAGTGCAATAAAAGCATGAAATCTTAAAATACATATGTATACGTGTATATATACATACATATATATAAAGCATTTTATTTTAAACACATACATTCATGTTTCAATCTTTTGATGTAAAACCTAAGAGGTTTTTTTTTGTTTTTTTTTTTTAGTATGAGTAGTGATTAGAATTTTTAAGGGACTTTCTTGTATGACTTCCTATAAATATACCTGTTCTTAAGAACAGGATCCAGGATTCCATCTAGCATCAATAATGTTGCTTTTAGTTGTCATGTTTCTTTTATCTATTCTAATTTGGACCAGTTCTTCAAGTCTGTCTTCGTTTTTTTTTTGTGACTTGACATTTTAAATTACTTGTTATAAAGTATATATGAATATATATACATTTATTTATTGTATATTATTAAGTTATTTCTCCCTAATCTTATAGTTGATTTGCCCACTTAATTCAGTTTTCAGTGATTCATCTTTGAATGTGTCCAAAACATGTTTTTAAAGAAACAACTCTTTGTATTCAAATTCTCTTTATTTAATATAGTTGCATGTAATTATATAACCAAAACAAAAACAGAGTGGGGAGCAAACACAACTGCCTGTGTAAGCATAAACAACTAGTAGATAAGATGAAGAGGAGTTATTGACAGTAGCTTATTGGTTTTTGAAACTCCATTATGCTGTGGTCTTTTGTCAGGATACTTTGTAAGGGAAGAATGGGGGTTGATTCTGGTAGTGGAAATTGGTTAGTATAGTTTCTCCTGTGATAGTTACATGTCCTTTCTTTAAATAAAAAGAGTTTTACCCCCTTCATCATGATTTTCATGGAGCCATCAACCTTAGCAGATGCTCTTTTTGAAAGAGTGTGGTGATAAACCATGGTCTTCTATTGAGAGGCTTTATTCATTCTTACTCAAGCTTGAAGTTCATTATTTTCCAGTATTTTAGCAACAGCTTTGGGTATCAGAATGACAGCTTGTGAAGTTGAAGTCTTTTTCCCTTATTGTAAACAGATGATTTCATAGTGCTGGTTGTATTATGTAAACCAGCCTTTTGCTTCTTGGTATAATCCTAAATTAATTTTCCACAGTGTATTTTTAACACCTGCATTGCAGCATCAAAACGTTTTTGATGGTTTTGTTATGCTTTATTTTGTTTCATATTTATGCAATACAAATCCCAACATGCTTATCAAACTAAGTTTCTGTCATTAGTGTTATCTTGGGCCCTCCTGTAATGTGTTGTTCAGTAAAGTCTGTGAAATACATTATTTCAGAATTTAATATAGGTAGCTTAATTTATAACTGGTTCTGATTATCATCATGGTTTTAGGAAGGGTAATGTTTGGGATACACCTGGAAAAAAAAGAGAATATGGGATTTTAGAAATAGTGTAAGCTGTAATGGTAGTTTATTACACAGTAGGTTTTTTTTTTTTGTAGAGAAGAGTCTCACTTTATCGCCCTGGGTAGAGTGCCGTGGTGGCACACAGCTCACAGCAACCTCCAACTCCTGGGCTTAGGCGAGTCTCTTGCCTCAGCCTCCCAAGTAGCTGGGACTACAGGCGCCCTCCACAACGCCTGGCTGGCTATTTTTCTGTTTTTGCGGTTCGGCCAAGGCCAGATTTGAACCCACCACCTTCGGTATATGGGGCCGGCGCCCTACTCCATGAGTCACAGGCGCTGCCCTACACATTAGGTTTTGAATTGTTTAGGCCTATAAAGATGAAACATTAATTTAGAACACAGACTCTTTAATCTACAGTCTTCTAGCATATAATTAGCCAGTGGATGATTTAAGTCATTGCCTTTGAAAAGTTGAATTTTGGGTGGCGCCTGTGGCTCAGTGGGTAGGGTGCCAGCCCCATATACCGAGGGTGGTGGGTTCCAAACCCGGCCCTGGCCAGCTAAAACAGCAGTGGCAACTGTAGCAAAAAATAGCCGGGTGTTGTGAGCCTCTGTCAGAAAAATTGAATTTTACAAAGGGGATTTATTTACTATTATTTTATGATTTCAGTTACTACTGAGTTCCAATTTCCTCATGTGTAGTATGAATGAGTTTAATCCAAAATGTTATGAGTCTTTCAAATTTGCAAAAATTTGAGCAAAATATTTTGATTCTGTTCCATTTGATGCAAGGATAGAACTCATGACAAATTTATATATTATTTTGTATGTATTCTAGACTTTTAGTGTATTGTAATCTGCAGTTCCATTTAAGTTTATTGACATTAGAAATTCTCAGAAATAGTTAAATTAAATGGTTTGATTTATTGGCATTTATGCTCTTATTGTACCACCCATTGTTTGGCAGAAGCTCTAATTGAACAGAAGCCGGTAAAGATAAGACTATGCACATTGCCCTAATGAGTTGATAGAATAAGATAATGTTACGTAGTATCTGTGCTCATGTCACATTACTAGTAAAGGCTAATACTTTTTAGTACTCTGGGAGTATTTGTAATTATTTTGATATTTGCTAATAATTGGTTACATACAGATTATATAATTATCTCATGAAGCACAATTTAGAAGTACCCCTTCTCAAAGGATAATTGATCTTCAGATTCATCTTGCTTATTTTATTACTCCCTGTGAAAGCAAGGAGTTTGGTTTGTTTCTTGATTATTCCTCAGCTCTTAAAACAGTGTCAGACACATAGTTGGATTTTGGTAACTATTTACTGAATGGATGTGAGTGTCAGCTTCCTTAAACTCTAGGAAGAGGATGCTGGGGTTTTTTCAGCTCAGTCTGACTCACTAAAATCATGAATTTAGTTTGCTAACTATCCTTAAGGAAACAGTACCTTACTTGCATACAGGTTCTGCCTGTTAAATATTTTTTGGCTCATTGTTCTTGATTGCAAAATAGTTGAAAATATCTTTGGTCTTTTATTTTGTGTATGTGTGTCTGTGTGTGTAGAGGGGTTAATATAAAAAGTATTCACTGCATTATTTTGAGAATTTTTTTAGTATTTTGAGAATTTGTGAATGTATTTTTTTGTTCTAAAATCCTGAGGTGTATATTATAGAAATAGTAAGGTTTAGATAACATTAACAAATTATGTTAGCAGTGTTTTCTAGAGTAATTCATTTGTGTTTTTTTCTGGGTGATGTGTTTTTTGCATAAAGATGTTTAAAATTGAAATTGGATTTTTGAACAGCTTCATTGAGGTACAATTGACATACAGCAAATTGTACGTATTTGATGAGTTTTGACACTCATACACACCTGCAACATCATCCACCGTTAAGATAATGAATGTGTTTATCATCCAAAGTTATTTATTTATTTTTTGGCCAGGGCCGGGTTTGAACCCACCACCTCCAGTATATGGGGCCGGTGCCCTATCATCCAAAATTATTTCCCATGCCCTTTGATAGGTTCTCACGTGCTCACCATTTGCTCCCCCCACATCATCCTTTTACCATTGATGAGCTTTCTATCATTATGGATTAGTTTAATGAAATAGAATTTTAAGTTTGATTTATTTTTATTTTCATAGAAACTGGACCAGGATCTGAATGAAGTCAAAGCTCGAGTAGAGGAACTGGACAGAAAATATTACGAAGTTAAGAATAAGAAAGATGAATTACAAAGTGAAAGAAAGTTAGTACAGACTAAAATATACCTTAAGTTTTTTTTTTTTTGGCCTTAATTTTGTGATTAATTATAGTTAACTGGCTGTTACATGGTCTTTAAGTTGTAAATTAACTGTTAAAGTTCGTTTTTAGTATTTTAGTCGAAACTGTATATTATTATTGCATCAAATATGTTTAAAGGCAGTCTAATTTTTGTTGATTAGTTACTTGTGGAGAGAGGAGAATGCAGAACAGCAAGCACTTGCTGCTAAAAGAGAAGATCTTGAAAAGAAGCAGCAACTTCTTAGAGCAGCAACGGGAAAGGTTGGGCAAGTTCTTTTTATTACTTCTGCTTACAGTGAGTCATTATGTCAGTCATTATTACATAGGACTTTAGCTTTCAAGCTACAGATTATTGATTTCAGATAGTAAGTAGGAGAGTGAAGTCCAAATCACTTATCCTCTATAGATATGAAACAATAGGAATTAGTTAAGGAGCATTATTACCACCTATGCTATTGGTGATAGCACTTTTGATTTTTAGATGATAAGTCCATTTTTTGCCCTATTGTCATATAACAGAGTGTATAATAATAAAAGTTGTTACTTGTAGTTGCCATATTTCAAGGAGGTGATGTGTTTTTGGGGGAGGTTTAATTTAGTTTCTAGTATATTTTAAAATGTATGAAGTTAATAGGCTCATTTTTTCGTTGGAGTGCCGTTGTTTATGTTACTTTAATATTTTCACTTCTAACAATTTACAGGCCATTTTAAATGGAATAGATAGCATAAACAAAGTGCTAGACCACTTTCGTCGAAAAGGAATAAACCAACATGTTCAAAATGGTTATCATGGCATCGTAATGAATAATTTTGAATGTGAGCCAGCTTTCTACACATGTGTGGAAGTCACTGCTGGAAATAGGTGAAGGTTTTTACTTGATATTTAGCATTTTAAAGGAAAAAGCACTAAGGATAACCTAAGAAATAACTTTGTATAGTTTTAGTGTCTTCTATTATCTTCTTGTATCCTTGGTTCCTTATTTAACTTTCTGATTAAAGAAGTAGATGCTAAGTATTTGTCCCTAATCATAGAAACTAGAAGTTGTCCTCTTTGGGTTTTCTCCATCTCTCCATTGGAATTTTCTAAGTAGTCTTTTTTTTTTTTTTTCTATCAGTACAAATTGGGTTTTATAGAAATAAAGTGAATTATTTGATGCTTAAATGTTTATAACACTTTAAAGTCTAAACGAAGTGTGTTTTACTCTGTTTATGTGTAGGTTATTTTATCACATTGTTGATTCAGATGAAGTCAGCACAAAGATTTTAATGGAGTTTAATAAAATGAATCTTCCTGGAGAGGTCACTTTTCTGCCTCTTAACAAGTTAGATGTCAGAGATACTGCCTATCCCGAAACCAATGTGAGTCAGTGTGTGTTAAGGTCTATCTGTCTTTCATTAAGTTACTTTTTATTACATAAACTGTTTAGTATGTGCTAGTGCCCAAGCATTATATATTGGCATTTACTGATCTATGAGATAAACATGCTTTTCTTCCTATAGAGCGTAGTTAGTATTGGGTGGGGTTGAGGAGAGATACAGAAGTCACAGCCAAAAAATGAAACAGATCATTTCAAATGTGTAAAGTGTTGAAGTGTATAAGGACAGGATGCTTTGAGAGCATTTCTGTGTGTGACAAAGTTAAGGTTAGGGAGTTGGAGAATTGCTGAATATCTTAAAGTTTTCTAGGTATACTTTTTTTTTTTTTGAGACAGGTCTCACTTTGTTGCCCTCAGTAGAATGCCATGGTGTCATAGCTCACAGCAGCCTCTAATTCTTGGGCTCAAGTGATTCTCTTGTCTGACCTTCCCAAGTAGCTGGGACTTCAGGTGCCTGTCACAATGCCTGGCTGTTTTTATTTCTTTTCTTTTTTTGAGACAGCCTCAAGCTGTCACCCTGGGTAGAGTGCTATGGCATCACAGCTCACAGCAACCTCCAACTCTTGGGCTCAAGCGATTCCCCTGCTTCCGCATCCCAAGTAGCTGGGACTGTAGGCGCCCGCCACAACAGCCGGATTTTTTTTTTTGGTTGCAGACGTCGTTGGTTTTGGCAGGCCTGGGCTGGATTTGAACCTGCCAGCTCAGGTGTATGTGACTGGCACCTTAGTCACTTGAGCCACTGGTGCCGAGCCAACTGGCTATTTTTAGAAGCCAGGTCTTGCTCTGGCTCAGGCTGGTCTCGAACCTGTGAGCTTAGGCAATCCACCCACCTCAGCCTCTGGATATACTTTTTAAAATAGTTTATAAATTAAATGAAAGATGGCTAGTAAAATGACAGATTCTGAAAGCATAATGTTGCTTTTGTTACAAGCTAGTATATTTTTAAATGGACTACAAATATTTTTTAGATGCCATTACTGAAAAATGTAATTGCTTTGAGGTACCACAGAATGTTGATAGTAATAGCAGCTATTTTTACCATCCTCTAGGTTAAAGCTGAAACCCTGTTAGGAGGATCAATAATTTAAATGGAAAATTAAGAATTTTATAAGCTACAACAGGCTTCAGTTTTTTCGCTTTCAGATCCATAAATTGCCTTTGAAGTTTTGGGGAGAGAAAAATTGAATCTCACAAACAATGTATGAATCAAACTAGACACAAAAGAATGCTTGTAGTGTGGTTCCAGTTAAGCTACATAACTAAACTTAGATGATAGAACTAGAAAGAAGTACAAGGAAGTGATTAGCACACAGTCAACAATAGCGGTCACGACCTCCAGCAGCTAGCCACTATATGTAACCACTTTGCAATTAGGAATGGAGCACACTTGTGACTTTTGAGGTGTCATGAGGCAGGGTTCATACTTGATGTTTAGTTCACGTTTCTTAATAATAATTAGGTCAATAGCAGGAGTTCTTAACCTTTATTGCACTGTGCATTCCTTTGGCTACTTGAAGCCTATGGAGCCTTTCTCAGAAATTTTAAATGCATAAGGTAATCTACTTTCGATCATAAGGAAACCAGTTATATTGGCATGGTTATCATAATATTTTTTAAAATGTGCTGTGTGGTAGTTATATGCTGTGTGGTATTCCCTCTGTAATTATTAAGTTTAACATGTTTATTGCATTTTTCTGTATGAAGGATGTATTTCATAGTTTAAAAAATTCTGAAATTCCTAACAGTTTAGGAATAAAGTAAAAAAATAATTTTATTTGAAAAAATATTTTTCCAGGAATCTAATTTAGATATATACATAATATATAAAATTAAAATATTTTGGGGAAATACTATTTACATTTCTTTAGCTTTTCTTTGCAAGAGACATGATCCTAAGTATTAAAGTAATATTGTGCTTGCAGTTTTGTAAATAAAGTAATCATGTGGAGAAGTTAAGCAACTTGTCCAGAGCACATATATGATGAGGGGTGGAACCAGGATTTTCAACTTGGGCAGTCTGGCTTCAGAGCAGCTAAGCTGTTTTATCACTGTGCTGTAATATTGAAAACCTTGATACCATGAACAAAATTTCCAGGATATTTCAGTAGAATGAGTCTTCTAACTTCTTCAGTATAAAAAAACAGTAGTTTTGAAATACATTGGCATTTGTGTTTATTTGTATTTCTTAAAGATATAATTAATTCTTTTAATAATTTTTAATTAACTTGTGATATTTTGCTGGCTGACAAAATACTTATTTTTAGGATGCTATTCCTATGATCAGTAAACTGAGGTACAATCCCAGATTTGACAAAGCTTTCAAACATGTATTTGGCAAGACACTTATTTGTCGTAGCATGGAAGTTTCAACACAGCTGGCCCGTGCTTTCACTATGGACTGCATTACTTTGGAAGGTTTGTAATAGTAATTCTTAGCTTTGAACAAATAAATTGTAATAAATCATTTAACAAGTAATTAACTGTGTAGCGTCACTTGTGCTGTGTGCATGTCTGATGAGTATATCTTACATAGTAATTCATAGTCAGTTTTAAGAGTATTTGAAAATTCGTGTTCAATTATTTTATCACTTAAATAGTTTGTTCAAGTGAGAGTCCAAACAGGGTTCATACTTGATGTTTAGTATGTAATAATTAGGTCTATAGCAGGAGTTCTTAACCTTTTTTGCACTGTGCATTCCTTTGGCTACTTGAAGCCTATGGAGCCTTTCTCAGAAATTTTAAATGCATAAGGTAAACTACTTTGGATCACAAAGGACACCAGTTATATTGGCATGGTTATCACAGTATTTTTCAAAATGTGGCTGGGTACAGTGGCTCACGCCTGTAATCCTAGCACTCTGGGAGGCCGAGGCAGGTGTATTGCTTGAGCTCATGAGTTTGAGACCAGTCTGAGCAAAACGAGATCCCATCTCTACTAAAAATAGAAAAACTGGGACAATAGGATCACTTGAGCCCAAGTTGCAGGTTGCTGTGAGCTGTGACACCATGGCACCATACCTAGGGCAACAGCTTGAGACTATCTCAAAAAAAAAAAAAAAAAGACGTAGTAATTCTTTAATGCGTTTGAAAACAATATTTAGTGATGGGTTTAATAATTTCTATAATTTTGAAGTAATAATGCATATAAGTAATATTTTTAGATCTGTGACAAGTGTAATCTGATATTTGGTGACAAAGTCTTGAGTACTAATACTTCTGTGGTTCTTGTCCTATTCATTATAGAAGGAAATACTAAATTTCCTTTTCCTTACAGAGTCTCAAGCTGTCACCTTGGATAGAATGCCATGGTGTCATAGCTCACAGCAACCTCCAACTCTTTGGCTCAAGTGATCTTCTTGCCTCAGTTTTTCTATTTTTAGTAGAGACAAGGTCTCACTTTTTTTTTTTTTGAGACAGAGCCTCAAGCTGTCACCCTGGATAGAGTGCTGTGGCATCACAGCTCACAGCAACCTCCAATTCCTGGGCTCAAGCGAGTCTCTTGTCTCAGCCTCCCAAGTAGGTGGGACTACAGGTGCCCACCACAAGGCCTGGCCATTTTTTTTTTTTTGGTTGTAGCTGTCATCGTTGTTTGGCAGGCCCGGGCTGGATTCAAACCCGCCAGCTCAGGTGTACGTGGCTGGCACCTTAGCCTGTTGAGCCACAGGCGCCGAGCCAGTTTGATTTGACTGTAAGTCAATCATTGAATAAAGAAGTTATATGGAATTATTACCTTTCTTATGTTTTGTTTATAGGTGACCAAGTCAGTCATCGGGGTGCTCTAACTGGAGGTTATTATGACACAAGGAAATCTCGACTTGAATTGCAAAAAGATGTTAGAAAAGCAGAAGAAGAATTAGGTGAGCTTGAAGCAAAGCTCAATGAAAACCTGCGCAGAAATATTGAAAATATCTTTTTATTTTGTGCTTAGTTATGGATACTGTAGAAAAAGTATTATGTTTTGATTGCAGTATGTAGTCTTCTGTGTTTTGTGCTTTGTTTTTTTTTTCATAAATGGGGAAAAATTTCATGTCTTTCACTTTGATTTGTATGTACGTACAGGAGCTTATGGTTGACTATTTAACTTTTGAAGACTAAGAGGAAAAGCTAAAAGCATTTTAATACTGATCTTTTACATAACTGTTAATAGCTAATATCATTGAGTTCCTTTTGGGTGAGAAGAACCCAAGAAATGTGAAAATTAAAGATAATCAAGCAAAGAAAAGAAACAAGAAGGCTTGGTCAGTGAATTGTAAAAGGAAAACCTTGATAGTGTTGCAGTAAGGAATAGGGTGGCAGGCATCAGTAATGTCACACGTTGTGCAGAAGTAAAATATGTATGGAAGTGAAAAATGTCCATTAGATTTTACTTTTTTTATTTATTTTTTGAGATAGAGTCTGGCTATGTTGCCTGGGCTAGGGTACAATGGTGGCATCATAGCTCATTACAACCTCAAACTCCTGGGCTCAAGCAATGCTCTTTCCTTGGCTTCCCAAGTAGCTGGGACTATGGGCACATGCCACCACACCTGGCTAATTTTTCTATTTTTTGTAGAGGTGTGGTCTCACTCTTGTCTAGGCTGATTTTGAATTCCTGGCCTCAAGTGATCCTCTTGCATCAGTCTCCTAAAGTGCTAGGACTATAGGTGGAAGCTACCATACCTGGCAGATTTTATTACCTTTTTTTATTTTTTATTTTTTTTGAGACAGAGTCTCACTCAGTCGCCCTGGGGTTGAGTGCTGTGGCATCACAGCTCACAGCAACCTCAAACTCTTGAGCTTGAGCATTTCTCTTGCCTCAGCCTCCTGAGTAATGGGCTGCCTACCACAGTACTTGGCTATTGTTCTGGAGACAGGGTCTTGCTTTTACGCTGGTCTCAAACTCTTGAACTCAGGCAATCTACCCATCTTGGTCTCCCAGAGGGCTAGGATTATAGGTGTGAGCCACTGCATTCCACCAGATTTTGTTATTTTGAAGTTATTTGGTGCAGATTTTGTAGTAGTAGAGGAAATGGCTATCATAAGTCCAAATCTGAGTAACCATAGTTGTTTTTTCACATAAAAATTATGCCGCATGAAGAGTGGCTAGTTCAGCCGCCAACTGAAACAGTTGTACACATGCATTTTCTTAAAACAACCATAGGGCTTTGATATAAGGCAGAAATAAATAGTTGGTGTATGCTTCACCTTTTGTTATACAGTGTTAAGAATACAAGTACTTGGCTCGGTGCCGGTGGCTCAATGGGCTAAGGCGCCAGCTACGTACACCTGAGCTGCCGGGTTCGAATCCAGCCCGACCCGCCAAATAACAATGATGGCTGCAACCAAAAAATGGCCAGGCATTGTGGCGGGCGCCTGTAGTCCCAGCTACTTGGGAGGCAGAGGCAAGGGACTCGCTTAAGCCCAGGAGTTGGAGGTTGCTATGAGCTGTGATGCCACAGCACTCTATCCAGAGTGACAGCTTAAGGCTCTTTCTCAAAAAAAAAAAAAAAAAAAGAATACAAGTACTTGAGCATCAAGAAAAAACAAAATTAATGTTTATAGCTTCAAGGACATTCTTAAGTGAAACTGGCAGCGTTTTTTTAACTGTAAGTTTATAACTTCTGTGTCATTTGGTGCAAGCAAAAGCAACAGCATAGAGAAAAATCAAGGATCTTACCTTATCTTACCTTGCCCAGTTCTGCATATCACACTGAAAGAACTGCCTAAATTCAATAAGTTGTTAACATAAAGAAAGTATGGGGAAATACTAAGAAAAAAGAGGGCTTTTGACAGCATATGCCAGCTCTTTTCCTATATTTCATAATCCAGCTAGATTGAATTATTCTTCCACGTTGGGCAAGACCTACTTTTCATGCATATCTTCATAGTGTACCACAGTGCCTTACATAATAGATAACACAGTAAATATTTGTAGAATGAAAAGGTATTTTAAAAATATACAATATTGTTAGATTTTACATGTTACAAGAAGCTAAGTAACATTTATACTACTAAAATAGTATACATGTTATTATGATGGTGAAATAGTGGGTGAAATGTTTGAAGCTTCTATTACGATTGAGCTCGTTTAGGCAGTATCGTTCAGCATTGTTAGGATCCGTAAATGTGAGCGTATAACTGTTGTGTTGTTAAAGAACTGAAGAGAATTAAGAAGATATGATAATATTTACAACTTGGAGAGAGTTTTCCTTAGCTTTGTATATGGATTAATAATGAAATTGATCAGTTGATGAACCAGATGCAACAGATAGAGACCCAACAAAGGAAATTTAAAGCATCCAGAGATAGCATATTATCAGAAATGAAGATGCTAAAAGAGAAGAGACAGCAGTCAGAGAAAACTTTTATGCCTAAGGTTCGTAAGTATGTGTTTTATTATAGATTAATTGGGATAGATCATATGTTATATGGGTTTATCTTTGAATTTTATGTGTTCCATTTTTGTTTAGACCCATACTTTGGATATCTACATCTGTCTGTACTCTGCTTACATCTGTGTATACCCAGAGTCTCCTGTTGGCAGCATTCAAACTTTCCACCCTCATTGGATAAATAGGCATTTTAAGATAGGGCATAATAGTAATGTCTGACCATCGGTATTTAATTTGTCAGTACTGTTTTTGTCTGGAAGCACTGTGGAGTTAGTTGGATATTTGTGTTTTGTCCATATTAAAATGAGTAGAAAGCAAAGTTATAAATGACAGTATATTAATAGTCTTATGAACTTGAAACAGTTTTGACAAATCACATCAATAAGTACTATCAATAGTACTGAAACAACAAAGAGGTAAAAAATAAAGAAGGGCCACAATTGTACTACCCTAGTACAATCTGCAACCTTTTTTTTTTTTTTTTTCTTTCGAGATAGAATCTTGCTCTGTCACTTGGGCTAGAGAGCAGTGGCATCATCATACCTCATTGATTGCAACCTAAAGCTTCTGTGCTCAAGCAGTCTTCCTGCCTTAGCCTCTCTAGTAACTTAGACTACAGCTGTACGCCACCACACTAGGCTACTTTTTTTAGTTTTCGAAGAGATTGAGGAGTATCTCTTACTCCTCCCTCATTGTCCCGGAGTGCTAGGATTACAGACATCAACTATTGTACCTCGCCTCTGGCAACTTTTTATTCTTAAGAATATGCCTTAATTTTTTTGTATACAGGTAGTTTAATTATGGAATATAATCTGTTCCACACACCCCCATAGTATTGCATCATATTTGTTGCTGCGTAGTCTTAGTTACCAAATTTAATGGGTACAGAATAATTGAGTTGATATTATTTATTTAGCTCACTAATGTCAAACACAGGTATCTAATTTTTTACTATTATAAGTAATACAGTGACTAATAACTTTATTAATAAATGAATCTGTCATATAGCAACGTAGCTTACAAAGTTTGGAGGCAAGTTTGCATGCTATGGAGTCTACCAGAGAGTCATTGAAAGCAGAACTGGGAACTGATTTGCTTTCTCAACTTAGTCTGGAAGATCAGAAGAGAGTAGATGCTCTGAATGATGAAATTCGTCAGCTTCAGCAGGCAAGTACAACTTACAGGAAAAAAATTTCATTGGTAATTGGCTATTATGACAAGTGCCTCTTTTATCAAAATAAGGAATGTAAAAGAAAAGAATATTGAGAAATATAAAAATGGGACTTGGACTTAATTTCCATAAGAGTAAATAACATTTTAGTGAATTTTTCTATACCATTCTTGCTGTTAGGATTATATAAGAAATCTTAGTTTTCTCCTGTCTGGTTTAGTTTCATTACTTATTATTTTAAGTATTATAATGAATAAGACTGAGCTTGTTTAACAGTGAGTTAAAGATTTAATGTTTTAAATGTTTTTTTTTTTGGCCCCAGTTTTTTTTTTTGGTCTGGGCTGGGTTTAAACCCACCACCTTTGGTATATGGGGCTGGTGCTCTACTCCTTTGAGCCACAGGAGCCTCCCTATAAATGTTTTAATATTAGATTTTTAAATGCATAGATGTAAACAACCAACACTGAGTTCAAAAAATGAAAAACAGGAAACCTATTTTATTTTATTTTTATTTATTTTTTTATTTTTTTTGAGATAGAACCTTAAGCTGTCACCCTGGGTAGAGTGCTGTGGTGTCACACTCACAGCAACCTCCAACTCCTGGGCTTAGGTGATTCTCTTGCCTTAGCCTCCCAAGTAGCTGGGACTACAGGTGCCCGCCACAACGCTAGGCTATTTTTTAGTTGTAGTTGTCTTTGTTGCTTGGCATATCTGGGCTGGATTCGAACCTGCCAGCTCTAGTATATGTGACTGGTGCCTTAGCTACTTGAGCTACTGGAGCCGAGCTGGGAAACTTTATTATTATTATTTTTTTTTTTTGGTAGAGACAGAGTCTCACTTTATTGCCCTCACTAGAGTGCTGTGGCGTCACACGGCTCACAGCAACCTCCAACTCTTGGGCTTAGGTGATCCTTTTCCTCAGCCTCCAGAGTAGCTGGGACTACAGGTGCCCACCACAACAGGCAGCTATTTTTTTGTTGCAGTTTGACCAGGGCGGGGTTTGAACCTGCCACCCTTGGTATCTGGGGCCAGCGTCCTACTTGCTGAGCCACAGGTGCTGCCCCAGGAAACCTATTTTTGACAATACACCTTTAAAAAGAATCAGGCATAAAAACTTAGCATTATGAATAAGTAAAAGAGACAATGAAGAAAATATAGGACTTTTTGTAAGGGTATAAAATATAAAACTCCATTTTCACCTCATCTGAGGAAAAGTAACGGGCAGGAAAGCAGATTAACAGCATTCCTCTGTGTGAAATATGCATGTTTATGTAGACAATTAAGATTTCTTCTTAATTCTAGGAAAACAGACAGTTGCTAAATGAAAGAATTAAATTAGAAGGTATTATTACTCGAGTAGAGACTTACCTCAATGAAAATCTGAGAAAACGCTTGGACCAAGTAGAACAGGTGTGTGTTTTGGTTTGGGTATTTGTGGGGGTGGTTTGATGACCATAACCTATTAAAACTGGTTATATGAGAGTCTCTGAAATTATGAGTTTTGGAGACTGAAAGCCTAGTGTTCTGTCCATGAGCCTTGGGTTGGAGTTCTAACAACTTTCGGCATGCCATTTAATATTTCTAAGCCTCAGTGTCGTCTTGTGTAAAATAAGCCTAATGGTACCTGTTTTGTTGATTGCTGGAATATTCTAGGTGCTCAGTAAATGTTAATATTTTCTCAGATGTGATCAGATGCTAAAAAATTTTCTAGTAACTATATCATTATTTTCTCCCCTTAATGGATACTTTAAGTATTTGCAGTTATATGAAGTATGTTTATTTTTGGTTTTTTTGAATGTTTATTCAAACATAACAACAGCTATAGAAACTATTGGTGGCCTTAACATTTTGAAACAAAATTTGCATTTTGTTGTTTAATGATCATAAGTCCTTTTGTGTTGCAGGAACTTAATGAATTGAGAGAGACAGAAGGGGGTACTGTTCTCACTGCCACAACATCAGAACTTGAAGCCATCAATAAAAGAGTAAAAGATACCATGGCACGGTCAGAAGGTGAGCTTCTATATAGTAATTTTCTTTTTACATTTGGCTTGTTTTATACAATTATTTACTACAGAGTGAAATATCCAAATAAACAAAGCTTATACTAATGATGTTTTTGTATTTTCCATCATCATAAACAATTTATAGTGAATAGAGTTTAATACAGGTTCACCATAATTAGTAACTTTTGTTGAAATGTTTGTGACAATTTTATGAAAGATTGTCAATTATTTATTTCATTGACAAAAATGTGAGATACCCGAATCAAGTTTCTTTTAATCACTTAGTTGCTGAGAAGAAAATAGTTTTCTATAAACAAATTAATGAAATTTATATACTTGAGTAACTCATACACTCCTAATTTTGTACTGATTTTAATAGTCCATGAATTTTCAGAGTAAAATTTAAAGAAACTCTGAGAAAAATCTCAAGCCTATTTATTTTGGTAGGTCTGACTTTAAAATCTTTGATTGTGTAACACTCTGGCTTTAAAGTAGACATTATAACCTAGTTTTGTGTTTTCTTTATTTTAGATTTGGATAATTCCATTGATAAAACAGAAGCTGGCATTAAGGAACTTCAGAAGAGTATGGAACGCTGGAAAAACATGGAAAAAGAACACATGGATGCTATAAATCACGATACTAAAGAACTGGAAAAGATGACAAATCGGCAAGGCATGCTATTGAAGAAGAAAGAAGAATGTATGAAGAAAATTCGAGAACTTGGATCACTTCCCCAGGAAGCATTTGAAAAGTACCAAACACTGAGCCTCAAACAGGTAAATCTTGTTGATTTTAAATTTGAAGCCTTGGCTTGGTGCCTGAAGCACAGTGGTTACAGCTCCAGCTACATACACCAAGGCTGGCAGGTTCGAACCTAGCTTGAGCCTGCCAATCAACAATGGCAACCACAACAAAAAAATAGCTGGGCGTTGTGGTGAGTGCCTGTAGTCTCAGCTACTTGAGAGGCTGAGGCAAGAGAATTGCTTAAGCCCAAGAGTTTGAGGTTGCTGTGAGCTGTGATGTCACGGCACTTTACTGAGGGCAACATAGTAAGAGTCTCTCAAAAAAAAATTTTTTTTTGAAGTCTTTTTGCAAATTGGTGTATATGTAAATTAATTTATACTTTCTTTTTCTCTTTATAGTTGTTTCGAAAACTTGAACAGTGCAACACAGAATTAAAGAAGTATAGCCATGTTAACAAAAAAGCTTTAGATCAGTTTGTAAATTTCTCTGAGCAGAAAGAAAAGTTAATAAAGCGACAGGAGGAGTTGGATAGAGGTTACAAATCAATCATGGAACTGATGAATGTACTTGAACTTCGAAAATATGAAGCTATTCAGTTAACTTTCAAACAGGTATGTTTCTGTTTATAGTTAAAACGCACATAGGACAAAAACTTCAGCTCTTAAACTCAGTTTGTAAAGATTTTAAAGCTGAGTTCCCATATCGATAGGTGGATCTCATACATGTGAACAAATCTAGCATTTAGCTTGCTAACATACAGTAACTTAAATGTTTTACACAGCTCTTAAGAATACCAATCTGTTATTCTTATTCTTTTGATTAAAAAATAATTGTACAAGTGACTTAATTTAAAAAAAAATTGTCTATTTTTAAATATTTCTCTTTTGTTTTAAGCAGTAATATGTATAATTCCATCTAAGCAAATTATTTGGCACTTTTTTTTTTTTTTTTAAGGTCTCTAAGAACTTCAGTGAAGTATTTCAGAAGTTAGTACCTGGTGGCAAAGCTACTTTGGTGATGAAGAAAGGAGATGTGGAGGGGAGTCAGTCTCAGGATGAAGGAGAAGGAAGTGGTGAAAGTGAGAGAGGTTCTGGGTCACAGAGCAGTGTCCCATCAGTTGACCAGTTCACTGGAGTTGGAATTAGGGTAAAATATCTTTACATTTCATTTTCCTCAGAACATTACCATAGTAATTCATAGAATTACATAGAATACAGTAGAATTCATAGAATCTTCTGCAAATCTAAATTGGCATATTATATGCAACTTAATTTTAAGAGGTGATGGTTATTCTACCCTTTTAGGTTGTTAACTCATAGTATATTTTCTTAGGTGTCATTTACAGGAAAACAAGGTGAAATGAGAGAAATGCAACAACTTTCAGGTGGACAGAAATCCTTGGTAGCACTGGCTCTGATTTTTGCCATTCAGAAATGTGACCCAGCTCCTTTTTACTTATTTGATGAGATTGACCAGGCTCTGGATGCTCAGCACAGAAAGGCTGTGTCGGGTACAGTTTTGGTTTTGTACTTGCCAATGAATACCTTTCCTCCTTTATAGTGGTTTCTTGCTGACTGTAGTTTTGTGGGGGACCAGACAGAGTATATATTTATGCAGAGTATGTATTTAATAAATAAAATAACTTCTCTTTTAGATGTTTTTAAAAGTTTAAAAATATTAGGTAACTGGCTCGGCGCCTGTGGCTCAAAAGGATAAGGCGCCAGCCGCGTACACCTGAGCTGGCGGGTTCGAGTCCAGCCCGGGCCCGCCAAACAACAATGACGGCTGCAATCAAAAGATGGCCAGGCGTTGTGGCGGGCGCCTGTGGTCCCAGCTACTTGGGAGGTGGAGGCAGGAGACTCGCTTGAGCCCAGGAATTAGAGGTTGCCGTGAGCTGTGACGCCACGGCACTCTATCCAGGGAGACAGTTTGAGACTCTGTCTCAAAAAAAAGAAAACATGGTCTGAGTGAGTCCCAGACTCAGATGCTTTCTCCTGATCCACTAGCAGGTTCTTTTGTGTGAGTCACCCCACCAATCTAGCAGACAGGGGACCAAGGGCTCTGGAAGCTGAGTGGGTTCTGTGCATCACTTATTGAACACCAAAACTCCTAAATTGGGGCAATCATTTGAAGGGCAGGCCTTAGATTATGATTGTCCTGCTAGAAGATGAGGAGAGAGCATCTGAGCCTGGGACTCGCTCCGGACCGTGTTTTGAATTCATGTTTTGTGGACAGACCCAGTGTCTTCTCATTTCCTTTCTGCAA
>CAUYRH010118721.1:0-15599 GCA_963574655.1 Perodicticus potto
ATGGGTCTGTGTGTGTACATGTATGGGTCTGTGTGTTTGTGTATGGGTCTGTGTGTACATGTATGGGTCTGTGTGTCTGTGTATGGGTCTGTGTGTGTACATGTATGGGTCTGTGTGTCTGTGTACATGTATGGGTCTGTGTGTCTGTGTACATGTATGGGTCTGTGTGTCTGTGTATGGGTCTGTGTGTGTACATGTATGGGTCTGTGTGTTTGTGTATGGGTCTGTGTGTACATGTATGGGTCTGTGTGTCTGTGTACATGTATGGGTCTGTGTGTCTGTGTACATGTATGGGTCTGTGTGTCTGTGGGTCTATGGGTCTGTGTGTCTGTGTACATGTATGGGTCTGTGTGTCTGTGTACATGTATGGGTCTGTGTGTCTGTGTGTCTGGGTCTGTGTGTCTGTGTATGGGTCTGTGTATCTGTGTATCTATGTATGGGTCTGTGTGTCTGTGTATGGATCTGTGTGTCTGGGTCTGTGTGTCTGTGTACATGTATGGGTCTGTGTGTCTGTGGGTCTGTGTACATGTATGGGTCTGTGGGTCTCTCTGTGTAAAAGAACCTTTCCTTTGCCTCTGTCTGTACCCTTGTCCTTTTTTGCCTACCTCCAGAATGAAATGGTTAGCAGTCTCCCTTTTAAATATAATGGATTCTTCTTTCATCATGGGTTGTAGCGACTTCCTTGAGATATTATTTTGAAAATTTACTTAGCTGTTTATTTATTGAGATCTTAGAATTCCTTAGTTCAAATAATAATGGCTACACTTAGGAGGATCGCCTTCAAGGAACCAGTAGGTGACCCACCACCTCCAGCATATGGGGCTGGCGCCCTACCCCTTTGAGCCACAGGCGCCGCCCTAGAACAAGTATTTTGATGCAGTGAGCTGTACAACACTCAGAACTGTATAATGACGTACAATTAAGACTATTCGAACTGTATTTCCGCTCATGACTTTAGTAGGCCATCTTTCTACAGGAGAACCTCTGTAGTTGACCACTCCAGTGACTGTAACAAACTGGTCAACATACAGAGGTGGTTCCATAGGGAACTAGGCCCACCGTGTGATACACACATGTGCACGTCCAGTCTGAAAATGGGACAACTTAAGGAGGCGGTCAGTGTAGGCAGGTGGTCAACTACGGAGGTTCTACTGTATTTTAATACACTAAGTTGACAATTGGTGTGAGAATTACCCAAGGTAGACATCTGTGGACAGATTTTCTATCCGAAATAAATCATGGTCCATCTCTTTGCCTTGCTGCTATGTGGCCTTTAAATTCCATTAGTTATTGTCTTTAAAAGTTTGGGTGTTAGGTACAGAATATATTTTTAGACAACAAACCCAAAAGAGAATCTTTATTTTGAATCTAAATAAGTCATTGTATACCTTGATTTTTGTTAATTCTTTAGTGAGGTGACACTGCATAGCACATAGCGTCAGAACAGTCCTGGGTGTGTGTGTCACTTGCCTCTTATTTTCAAAAATGCCTCTTACTGTGGGTGGTGCCTGTGGCTCAAGGAGTAGGGCACTGGCCCCATGTACCAGGGTGGCAGGTTCAAGCCCAGCCTCCGCCAAAACTGCAAAGAAAAAAAAAATTAAAAAAAAAAAGCCTCTTACTGATACACACACCTGCCAGTTTGTTAAATGCGACCACTTTTCTTCTCCTTAACTCCTCCTGTCTTCTCTCTGCAGCACGCCGCGCTTCCTGCCTTGACCCTCGGTAGTCGCCCGCTTGTTTGTGTCTGGGCTGTGGACCAACATTCTGACAGCGCTCTGCAGGTCTCTGAGTTGGTACCGCTGTGTCCGACAGCCCTCGACCCACATCAGCCCCTGCCCCACCCCCGCGACACCTCCGCACTCTGCTTCAGTTTATGTGAAATCTGGTCTCTTGGCTCTTTGGGAATGTACACAAATGTTCACATAATACATTTTATAGATATATTTCAGAGCCTTTGAATCCCATCCATTTGGGCATAATGATTATCACGTTTGTTCATATAGAGGTGTTCTTATGCTCACCAATGAAAGGATTCTTGAGAAAGTGAATGTCCATAAAAGTTTGGTGAATAAAGGGCGTTTTAGCTGTCATGCAGGCCTGCATACATCCTGGGCTCACTAACTTTCCTTCTGCTGGGTACTGAAATATGTATAAACCCTACTGGCCAAGTGTGCTATTTACACACTCTGGGAAGGTGACAAATACGTCTTTTAACATATTTGTCATCTTTCAACACTCATTCACTTAGCTGATGTTTACCTCCAGCACGGCCCTGTGTGGCTAAAAGCATAAAGACTGGATTTCAACTGGCCTGTTTCCATTCTGGACCTTGTGTTTCCCAGCTATGTGCTTTGGTTAAGTTATTTAATTTTTCTCTTTCTCTGTTTCCTTATTTGAAAAATGGGGGTAACATCCTACTTCCTGGTGTTGTGAGGAATAAATGGGTTAAAATAAATAAGATTCCCAGAAAAGCGCCTGGCATGGCGAGAGCTCAGAAGTGCCAACAGTTGTTACTGTTGCTCTCCATGATGACGGGACGTGGCCTTCACTTTTGGTGTATTTACACCCCAGAGAAGAGAGAAACTAAATAGTCATTCAACATTTCAACTAATTGTGGTGGGCCCTGGAAGTAAAGCAACAAATGAACAAACACTTCCTTGCGCTCACGGAGCTTATTTTTAGCAGGAAGAGAGTTAAACTCAGTAAAATGTCAAAGGTGTTATAATGAAGGTCAGTGCACTTCTATTGGATATACACATCTGGTAGGAAGAGTTGGCTAATTCTAGAAGTCAAACGGTAAGGAAAATGTATCATGACACAGGCTGTCATGGAAGATCTTTGTAGGTTTAGGAATATCACGGAGTAGAACGTGCGTGGGCCTCTCGTTGATGGAACCAGTTGCACTGACTCTGGTGGCAGAGACTGGAAAAGTGGCGGTGGGTCTGGGAGAGCATTCCAGGCAGCGGGAGTGCCTGAGTTTTAGTGCTGCTTCACTATTGGTGTGAGGTGTGGGAGAAGTGGGGGCAGGTGGACTGTGGGGTGGGGGGAGGCAGGGGAGGTGAGAGGGAAGTGCAGGTCTGAACGATCTGCCCTCCGGGAAGGATAAGGCGTTAGGACTTTATCCAGAGGGCAGTGGTGTCACTGAAGGATTTTGAGCAGAGGAGGAATTATGATTGAATTTTTTAGTTTTAAAAGATGATTCTGTTATCTCTGTAGAAAATGATGTGATGTGGGCAAGGGCAAGATCAGAGACAGGGAGACCTATTAGCAAACTGTAGCAGTCGTCCAGAACCGAGGTGGGGGCTTGGTGAGCAGGCCAGTGTGGGGGGCTGTGAGATGTAGGTGTGTGCCGACGCCACTCGGGGAATACAGCAGGGGAGGACTCTGTCAGCTCAGGTTTCCCCAGCTTCAAAATTTCCTTTGCTTGTAGCAAATACAAAACCTCAGCATCACAAGAGACCTCAGAAATTTTTGTGTATTGACTTTTCTACACTCAGTGCCGTGATGTCATTCAGAGGTGAGACAGCAGGTGGGTGGTCGATGGGATTTCCTAGCTGAGTAGCGAGGTGGAGAAATCAGGTCCGCTCTCCCGTCTTCTGGTATCGTATTCCCATGAAAGTTTGCCATTTTTAAGTAGTTACAGAAACTGGATAATATTTTTACGAAGTGTAAGGGAAAATGTTCATAAATGATTGAGCTGAATCAAACATATGGGACGCTGTTAGAGTATGTTTAATAATATAATGCTTTTTTAGTAGAGAGGCAGATAATTCCTTCGGAAGAGAACAGCTTCCATCCACGTTCCTTCTGTCCTATGGTTGGTCTTTAGTGACCTCTGTTGGCTGTTTTGGTTAAAGCAACATCTTCATCTTGACTCTTGAACACAGTGTTCCTTGCAGTGTTATTTACCAAAAGAAGAAGCATTAGAGATTTAAAAACTACAATGAAAGGTGATGAAAGTCAATGGAGACTTTGAGATTTGTGTTTGGGGTGCTGCCTTTGACAGCACATATGCTAAAATGGGAAAATTACTAAGACGGTGCTGTGGCCCATGAGCAAAGATTGCATGCCAATTCATGAAGCATCCCATATTTTAAAGATATGTATTAGCCTGAGGGGGGCCCTTAGGAATTGGGTAGGAGGTCTTGAAAGAAATCTTTCCAACATTTTGTTTGATGTAACATGCATATGATACCGTAGACTGTATTTTCAGAAGTAGACTCTTCTGACGAGAAGCAGCCTGAGGCGGGCTGGGTTTGGAGCACTTTTGATGCAGCAAAGACTCAAGAATAGCAGCCGCCCAGTGGGCAGCAGCAACTGCTGTTTCTCCGTAGCGTGGCAGCTACACGTGACGGCCATGAAAAGAAATGACTGTTACTCATTAAAGCGTCTCCATTCAGCTATGTGGGAAATCACACAGTCAGAAAAGTCCAGAAAATGAAGTAGCAATTAAATAGAAAGGGGCATCTTCAGAGGCGAATGGTTTGTCTTTTTTTTTTTCCCCTCCAAGTGACAAAGAAGCTGCCTCTGGGTTTTCTCCTGCGGTGAGAGGGACGGCAGTGTTTAGAATAAACAGAGGTCTACACTTGAATAAAGTTTAGTAAGCAAATGTGCCTGTCACTAGCTTGAGGTCTAGAGAAGACTGTGCTTTGTATAAAAGTGCTCACCATGACTTTTCTGAAATAAGAGAGATCTGTTAATCTTTCAAGAGTAGAACTCTTGTTTCCATTTTTCCCCTGGTGAATCTTCCTTTGGTGTATTGCTAACTATTATTTCAGTGGGTTGCAATTTGAAAACATATCCATGTGTTTGGGTAAAAAATAAGACAGCAGACCCTCTGTAAGTTGACCACCCGACGTTCTGTAGCTGGTTGGCTTACAGAGGTGTCAGCATAAGCAACGAGGCCTCCCGTGCTGATGAGTGCATGTGGTGCGCATCTGGTCTGTGAAAATTGGGTGAACTTGAGGAGGGGGTCACCAGGGGAGGGGTCACCTCTGGAGGTTAATTCAGTGCCGCATGAAACTGCAGAGATTGTTCACAACCGTCTCAGTGAAATCATTTGTTTTCTTTGGGGATATTTTACTGTTGCAGTTTTCTCTAAGAAAGTTTAGTAACTATGAAGTAATGCTAGCCACTCTCTGTGTGTTTCGTGAAAGGAAGAAGCTATTAATGTAGTTTCCCTGCCCCCCTAATAAAAAAGCCTTTCATCAAGAACTGACATCCTAAATGAAGGAGATAATTGTACAGCTTATTTATTAGCATGTCAAGCTTAAAATGTAGTGGTTTCATATTTCAGAATGGAAAGTGTGTTGTGATTCATGGTTGCCAGTGACAAAACAGACAGCTCCTTTCTCCCGCTGGTGGGCCCGGCGTCCCGGCGTCGGTGTCTCTCCTCTTCCTGTGCAAGAGCGCCCTCTACTTGAAAATCATGGCGTAATTATAGCTTAACACCATGTGCTTTTTTAGTGACTATTTTGATACTTTTTAATCCTCTTCATAATTATGTGGTTTTGTACATCAGAGCATGTAAGAAATTTACCAAGAGACTCTTGATTTGGGGGTAGAAAGGCAAGGTTAGGTGAGCAAAGCAGGATGTTCCATTGGAAGGCATTCTTCAAGGAATAAGCTATGTAGCCTTTGTTGATTTAAATATGGTGTATTTGGTTAAAATTACATGCAGCACTTTGAAAATGAATCCTCATGTCTCCAACACAGAGGCATAGAAGACTGGATCAGAAAACTTCAAAGGAACTGTCAGCAACTTCAAACAGGCTATCGCCTGGAACTTGGCAAATCCTCGTTTTGCTAATTCTGATGTTTTATGATTCTAACAGAAGACCTAGCGGTTTCTCTCTGCTCTCTCTGGAAGGGTTTGATAGAAGCTGGAGTCGCAGGCTCCTTGTTACTGCAGCTTGCCTTTGTGGAACCACATGTACGTAATAGAACAGCGGGAGTGACCGGACCCACCAAAGCAGATGCTGCTGGGAGTGGGATTTAATTTTTTTTCCTCCCTGGTGCTAAGTTTGAAGTTCAGTAAGAGTGCCATATTCCTCCACCATTAAGACACATTCAGACGCTGTTCTCAGCTGTGAGATTTCCGGGTGGGTGTTTCTTCTCCACACACTACTCTTTGTTTCCAGCGCCTTTGACGTGCTGCAGGCTCCAGAGCCCGGCAGTCGAGCGTCGGGACTGCAGAGCTGGACTGCCAGGTAGAATCATGGCTCGGCCACCTGTCAGTTGGGTGATACTGGCTAGTTCTTTAAGTTTCTGAGCCTCATTTTCCTCCTCCGTAAAATACAGGCAAAACATAATGTACCTACATCCTGGAGTTGTTGTAAGGATTAGATGAATTCATGGTTGTCAAGCCTGACACACAGTAAGTGCAGATATCATTTTGTTGAATAAAATAAAGAACAACGGTGACGTTATATATTAGTTTTTATTGATCATTTTAATGTTAACTGTCAACATTATCTTCAGTGCTTACTGAAAAGAAATATGGAGATAAGTGAGTTTGCATGTTGGTTTTGTTTATGAATTCATACTTCTTTTTTTTTGAGACAGAACCTCAAGCTGTCACCCTGGGTAGAGTGCTGTCGCATCACAGCTCACAGCAACCTCCAATTCCTGGGCTCAAGCGAGTCTCCTGCCTCTGCCTCCCAAGTAGCTGGGAGGACAGGCGCCCCCCACAACGCCCAGCCATTTTTTTTTTTTTTGGTTGCAGCCTTCATTGTTGTTTGGCGGGCCCAGGCTGGATTCGAACCCGCCATCTCAGGTGTACGTGGCTGGCGCCTTAGCCCATTGAGCCACAGGCACTGAGCCCATACTTATTTTCTATATATTGAAATAGTTCTGACCTGGGGTACCAGGTCATAATTTTAGGTTATATTATTTTAAAAAATATTTTTTAATGCAGTGGAATATTCCATGGTTTCCATGTCTTTTGTGGACTTTAGTGGTTTTGTAGAAAGACTCTGTTTCTGTACTAGTCAATGCTTAAGAGTGGAGTGTTGTATTATATATTCATGATTATATTCATGCTTTTCTTGGAGCTTACTATGGCCCAAGAGAAGTAATCAATGGATTTGTCTTTGGTCCATAGCATGACTATGTCAAAGAATCTTCTCCAACTGTTCCCAGACCTCTTGTGGTCCAACAAAATGCGTGAGTCACTATAAAGTTAAAAAAAGAAATTTATATGTGCTTAAGCATTCAGGCATGCAGTTGAAATTGTCAGATTATATTTTCACCTTGATACAAAATATTTACATAGATATATACATAGTGATATTTTAATTTATTTTTGCATGTTTGGAAGAGTATCACCAGAATGCTGAACCCGTGAAGTTCATGAGTCAGTATAAATGGTCTTACGCCTGGATATTTACGTCAGGGAACTGACACATCTTTCTTCTTTGCTTGATTCTTAGGACCCTTTAGATCCCACAAGATCAGTCATTGTGATCCGTTCCCTGGTAGCAGATGGAGTAGCAGAAAGAAGTGGTGGGCTCTTACCTGGAGACCGCTTGGTCTCAGTCAATGAGTACTGTCTGGACAACAGCACGCTCGCCGAAGCTGTGGAGGTTCTGAAAGCTGTGCCACCAGGCACTGTGTATCTTGGCATCTGTAAGCCTTTGGCGGTGAGTGTTGAATTTTGTTAATATAGCGTGGTTCCTGTGGCTTAGTTAATAGGGCGCTGGCCCCATATACTGAGGGTGGCATGTTCGAACCTGGCCCCGGCCAAACTGCAACAAAAAACAGCCAGGTGTTGCGGCAGGCACCTGTAGTCCCAGTTACTTGGGAGGCTGAGGCAAGAGAATCGCCTAAGCCCAGGAGTTGCTTTACCAAGTGGGATAAAGTGAGACTCTGTCTCTCTCTCTTTTTTTTTTTTTTAAAAAAAGAATTTTGTTACTATAGGAAATGATAATAGAATAATAATTAAGAATGTGGATTTGCAGACAAATATACCTGGCCTCAAAATCTGTTTTACTGCTTACTATGTATATCACCTGGGGCAGCGTTCTTTAATGTTTTTTACTTAGAAAATGAGAAAAAAATAAGGTCTACCTGATAGGGCTTTGCAGATTAAAGAAGGTTATACTCATGAAGTACATAGCACATTATTGTATAAATGCTCACTGCTACTGTTGCAAGTCCTACCACCACCCCTTTACGGCCATGTTCATCTTCATGCTTTTTTTTTTTTTTTTTTGAGGCAGAGCCTCAAGCTCTGGATAGAGTGCTGTGACATCACAGCTCACAGCAACCTCCAACTTCCGGGCTCAAGCGATTCTCCTGCCTCTGCCTCCCAAGTAGCTGGGACTACAGGCGCCCAACACAATGCCCAGCTATTTTTTGGTTGCAGCCATCATTGTTGTTTGGCGGGCCCGGGCTGGGTTCGAACCCGCCAGCTCAGGTGTACGTGGCTGGCGCCTTAGCCGCTTGAGCCACAGGCGCCTAGCCCATCTTCATGCTTTTATCACAGACTTTTAAGCTGTCATCTCATTTCATGTGTATAAATGAATATCAGTATTTATGTCTTTTAACTTTCATTTGGGAGTGATGGTGGAGATGGCGTGGTAAATTGAAATCCAGGCAACCATATCATTTTAACCATGTGAAAGTGAGATCATATCATTTTAACCATGTGAAAGTAAGATTTAATGCACCTTTCTGACCATTAAAGCACTAGAACCCCTGAATGGTCAAGCAACCCTAAAGTCATCCGATTGCTTTTCTCTTACGTCCTAGGCCAGGTTACCGTTTGTGACCGAAGCTACATTACAGTTCTGTTGTTGCTGAGGAGCCCAAGGCAAAAACATATTTGATGATAATAATTTTCAGCCATTTTTAAAGTATTATTAATGCTCATTAAATATCAGTCATCCTTTTAAGCTCTTTATGTGTGTTAGCTAATTTAATCCTTACAGGAATTTTAAGGCGCAAGGCTCAGAGAGCTGAGTAATTTATCCAAGATTGTATGACTATTAACAGCAAGGGCAGAAAGGTACCATGAACTCAGCAGGGTGCCTCTGGCGGCAGCGCTGCACCTGTGTTCCTGTTACGCTGTTACGTGGTTAGTTTGTACACAGCTTGTCAGATGAAACAGCTTGGTCGTAATAGATGGTTGATCTGGTTTCAAGAAACCTACACTCTGTTTCTAGCTTTCTTTTAAGATGTCCTGGGGACTTCAACCTTATAGATAATAATATATGTAAGCATCACCTGGGCGATAGTTTAAATGTGGTTTCCCAGGTCCCATCCCAGAGATTCTGATGTAGCAATTCTGATATGTGATTCAGGAATCTTCAACGGGCCACCTGTGTAATTCTGATGCAGAATTTTACCCCATGAGAAGCGTGGTACCAGTAATTTGATCACTAGGTACGCCACTTTTCTTCTGAGTTTGCTTTTTTTATTTCTGAAAAGACTAGACGAAACCAGAGAACTTACAAAGTATTTCTTAACTCTGTAATTCTTTTTTTTTTTTTGGTGAGACAGAGTCTCACTATGTTGTCCTTGGTAGAATGCTCTGGCATCACAGCCCATAGCAACCTCAAAATCCTAGGCTTAATTGATCCTCTTGCCTTAGCCTCCCTTGTAACTGGGACTACAAGCGCCTGCCACAATGCTGGGCTATTTTTAGAGATGAGGTCGCTCTGGCTCAGACTGGTCTAGAACCTGTGAGCTCAGGCAATCCACCCGCCTCGGCCTCCCAAGTGCTGGGATTACAGGCCTGAGCCACCTTGCCCGGCCAACTCTATAATTCTTTTATTATATTGAACACTTAAATATATTACATGAGAAATATACTACAAGCAAGTATTCATACAGATGGAAGGATAGATACCCGTGTGTTCATATATAGGTTAATACCGAGATTCTTGTATTACACATGGCACCTTTCCATTAGGAAAACTCAGTGTGGTCTTCATACCCCTGAAATGCCTGTATATCACCCCTAGCAGGGACTTTAAATGTTTCAGAATGGAATATAGTACACGGCTCAGTCAAGTTCTTGACTTTTTGTGTATTTGGTGTGGGAGTTGCCAGCTTGATTTGATTTTCTGAGAAGTTAAGGCAGGGAGGCCTGTTAATACCTTTATGGGACCCCATCTTCTTAGTATTTTGGGTTGTAGCAGAAACATCTGGATGTTCCCTGATGACCAGCTTAGTTGGCTGCATGGGGCAGCAAGAAACAAGGCGCGTCCTGTCGGACTTCAGTGGCATAACCTTGATTTCCAGTCATTTCAGGAGCTCTCAGACAGGGTGAGACATGGGGCTTAGTAGCCCGTGGGTGTGGGTTCCTCTGCGATTTCTGGTGGAGGAAGAGCTGCGGAACCCCACAGCTTCTGTCTGAGGGTGTTTTGCAGCATAGTAATTGTGGGGTGGAACTTTGCCTGGGCTTCCTCGGCGAGCCCCGGGCTGCCAGAGCAACACCAGTAAAGAGACTGAGAGGAAGGTCAAGTTCATGACTTTTTTTTTTCTTTTAACGCTAAGTAATCTTTCTTTTCCTTGTGGGCTCTTTTAGCAAAACTCCTCAAGGGTAGTAAACAGCGATTCTCTAAAGTCTCTGCCTGCGTCCCTCCCTCTCTTGGTGGTAAAACTGGGGGCTGCTTGTCTGATGTCAGGGTGGAAACTTCTTAGGTGCTCACAGCGGGTTGGAGGAAGAATTTTCACACACAGGTTGGGAAAGAAAGAAGTACAAAGTTTGTTTTTCCCAAGAAAGAAAGAACCAGAGGGGAGAAGAGGAGAGAGTAACAGGGGCCCTGAAAATTCAGGAAGAGCAGAGGGGAGGCTCCAGTGTTAATTAAGTCAATCTGCTTACATGGGATGGAATTACCTAAGGCTCCGCCGTCTCCGCGTGGTGAGGTGAGGTTGTTCCGGAAGATCCCTGGGCAGGAAGGAGCCGGCTCTGCTCTGTCTGTGGGGTCCGGAAGGTGACTGTGATGTCCCCTGTAAAGGAGGGGGCTGCAGGTGCCTTTCCTTTTTACTGTTAGGATGACGTCCTGGTGGAGCTGCTTCCTGGGACACGCCTGACTCCAGTGACCAGTTTGTGACAGTTAAAATATATAATAATATAGTAAAATAATAAAATCTTTCCTGGGGCAGGGCGTGGCCCTGATCTGCTCTTGTCTGAGCTTCCTGGGTAACTCTCTCACTGAAAAGTCCCCCTTTGAGTGATAGTCACTATTTGGAAAGCTTCTTTCTGCATCACCGCGGTTTTTCTTGGGGCAAATGTGGCGTCTCAGGCGTCTTTCCAAATTTTTGGAGTTTATGCGGACCACCGGGGCTGACTGGGAGACGAAGTGCGTTGCTAGTGTGTTTTACCTCTCCCTATTGTCAGGATTTAAATAGCATAGAGGCCGAAGGCTTAAACCAGTCATGAAAAGAAAAGACTGGGTTTCTCCTGGTTCTGAGTAATTTCTGTGTCTTTTGACCTAGCAGCCTCTGGGAGGGGGAGCTGGTGTCCAGGTGGGGAGGGAGTTTGAAACAGCCAGTCGGGCTGAACGCGGCCAGGCAGGAGCAGTGCCCTTCACGGCAACTGGGAAAGAGAACGTTTTAGGGATGGTCACCTGTGATAGAGATGGGCCAGAACATAGGCACTGCTGAGTTCTGACCCAGGCCAGGCCCTGTGATCGCCCCTGAAGCCCGGCGGTGTCACGCCCAGCGCTGGGCTGTCCCTCCGCCAAACCGGAACGCTCCCACCCTCCACTTTGTGTGCGACCATTTGTGAAGCGCTGGAGATTGACCAAATTCTCAATGAGGGCACTGAGGATGGGATCCTGGAGGGGGGGGGTACAGCAGAACAGAAACAGAGAAAACTGAGCTGCTCCTGATGAGAGGTAGGTGGAAAAGGGACTCAGTTTCCCCTCCCTATATGGACCACCGAGTGTCAGGGTGAAACTTGCTAGGAGTTCACAGAGAGTCGGAGAAAATTCTCCCATATCGATTTGGATCGGGAGAAGTACGAAGTTTGTTTATTTACCCAAGAAGCAGAGCGAGGAAGAGAGGGAGGGGATGGCTGGGACAACGGTCGAGGAAGGGCAGCTGGCATTTTAAAGGGTAAAGATGACTTTTTATTCTCCCTCAGAAGCACAAAGTGCCTGCAGGTGTCCTTTGGTTTTATCCGAGTCCTCGGTACCTGGTTCTGCCGGGACTGAGGCAGAGTTAGAATGGGTAGCTCGCACCCCCACTGTCCGCTCAGGGCTCCTCAAGGCTGAGAAACCAAGTCTCAGAGATAAGGCATCAGGCCGTGGGGGTTTTTATTTATTAAATTTATTTATTTTTTTGAGACAAAGCCTCAAGCTGTCACCCTGGATAGAGTACCGTGGCATCACAGCTCACAGCAACCTCCAATTCCTGGGCTCAAGCGAGTCTCTTGCCTCCACCACCTAAGTAGCTGGGACTACAGGCACCTGCCACAACGCCCGGCCATTTTTTGGTTGCAGCCATGGTTGTTTGGCGGGCCCAGGCTGGATTCGAACCCGCCAGCTCAGATGTACGTGGCTGGTGCCTTAGCCTGTTGAGCCACAGGCGCCGACCCAGGCCATGGGTGTTTTAATGAAAGCCAAGGGGGTGGTTGTGCTGTGAGTTTTTTCTTCAAAGGGGAAATTATGTGCTGTGAATTCCTTTTCTTTCTTTCTATTTGATAGTTTATTTTCCTCTTTTAGGTAGGCCACCTTTCACTAATTAAGGTTTTTTTTTTGAGACAAGAGTCTCACTATGTCACCCTGGGTAGAGTGCTGTGGCGTCACAGCTCACAGCAACTTCAAACTCTTGGGTTCAAGCAATTCTCTTGCCTTCGCCTCCCAAGTAGCTGGGAGTACAGGCACCCACCACACTGCCCGGCTGTTTTTTGTTGCAGTTGTCATTCCTTGTTTAGCTGGCCTGGGCCGGGTTTGAACCCGCCACCACCGTTGTATGTAGCTGGCATCGTAACCACAGTGCTACGGGCACCGAGCCTCACTAATTAATGTGTACTGAGTCTTTCCTCAGTCTACAGAGTAAGGAGATCCAAAGTTAAATTTGGGGTGGAAGACTGTAAATGTGGGGCGGCGCCTGTGGCTCATCGAGTAAGGTGCCAGCTCCATATACCGAAGGTGGCAAGTTCAAACCTGGCCTTGGCAGAACTGCAAAAACAGAAAAATAGCCAGGCGTTGTGGCGGGCACCTGTAGTCCCAGCTACTCGGGAGGCTGAGGCAGGAGAATCACCTAAGCCCAGGAGTTGGAGGTTGCTGTGAGCTGTGACGCCACGGCACTCTACCAAGGGCGATAAAGTGAGACTCTGTCTCTACAAAAAAAAAGACTGTAAATATGTAACAATTATGAGAGGAAAAATATTTTTATTAACTCATTTAGATATCCAGGGTGTCCATAAAGTTTGTGTATAATTAAATAAATGTATCTGTATGTCTATTAAATGTATCTGTAGCTCTCTGTATATACTTTATGTCATGCGTTTTCATCTTACCCACAAATGTGCTTTATCTTCTTTCTTCTACAAACGTACCTCAACTATATCAAGACCTCCCCAAATGAATGAAATTACTTTAAACAACTTTGAAAACTGCATTGTTATCTTCAGAACTAACAAGATAGAGTGGGCTGTAGAACTCCTGAGCCAGACAGCGATGGGTTTTGCTTAGTTCTGTGGTTTGCAATGTTCTGTGTCCGGGGACCAGTTATTTAACCTCAGCAGCTTCCACCTGGCTCACCTGTATGGCGAGGATTGCATGGCTTGGCTGAGAACATAGGTGCTAGAGCCAGCCAGCGAGTGTTCAAATCCTGGGTGTGTGTGTAACTTACTAGTTGTGTAAAGCAGGGCCGGTTTCTGGGTCCCCTTTTAATTCTGGCAAAACAGGGTAGCAAGAACACCGACTTCTTAGAGTACACATTAATATATTAATTAGTAGAGTAAATATATTTAAAGAGTTTAAATTTGTACCTGGTACCTAGATAGCTATATATACTATAAGCAAGTTCTTTTCCTAGGAAAGCGATTTTTCTTTAATGGATATGTAAAAAACAAAATTTTTTTGACAAGCTCTGACCTGAATGTGGCTTTCTTTTTTTAATTGTTAAAGTTTGTTCTAATGAAACACTTTGCATAAATTTTGTTGTGTCCTTGGACTTAATGGAAAGATGAGAATTAATCTGTAGAGAGTTTGAAATGAAGGTATTTTTCTTGTATATTTTTCAGGAAGATGATAAAGAAGAAGAAAGTTGTTATATTTTACATTCAAGCAATGATGAAGATGAGACTGAACTTTCCGGAATAATTCATGATATAAATTCATCTTTAATTCTTGAAGCACCCAAGGTATTTAGCAAATTTATTTCCCATTTGAATGATTTGCTGTGAGCTAAAGTCCCTAAAAAGAAAAGCTTATTCCCCTCCCTTAGCTAAATAGATATAAATTAATCTCCTTTCTCTTTTATTTTTTTTTAACTGAAGTCATTTTCTTCCTCTACTATAATGCCTGCGAATGACATGGACAAAATATTAGGCATTTTCAAAGAACAGATGTATCTTATTTTATAACATTAATATATTCCTAAAGTTTTAAGGGGGTAGAAAATAGACCTACATTTGAAATGCTGTGGATAATGGAACTATACCAAAAAATTTCATATTGAATACTTTCTAAAGAAAAAAGTTAGTTAAACCCTACTTTATGCTTTAATTTTAGAAAATGTATTTTGAAGGTTTTTCTTTTTTATTCTTTTTTATTCAAAGGAATAGTGCTTTGCTTTCCTCAGTAACAACTGTCTAGTGATATTTATTGCATAGTGTGTGGACAGCATCTCTAGCTGATATCCATTCCTGTAACATCCATTGCATTTTTTGTAAAAATTTTGTAGCCTCGGGTGATGCCTGTGGCTCAAAGGAGTAGGGCGCTGGCCCCATATGCTGGAGGTGGCAGGTTCAAACCCAGCCCTGGCCAAAAACTGCAAAAAAAACCCCCCAAAATTGTAACCATGTGATATATTCAAATATATTCTCTAACCACATTTTTTAATTTCAATAACCAAGTTGCAGTATTTGGTATACTAAATTAGTGTAAAAGCTTTACCACATGATGTTTAGCTGTGAGAAGGAAGCAGTAGAAAAGAGAAATTTATACTTGGTAATGATGAGTAGTACTTAAAATGGGAAATATCACTGATCTCTTTTTTTTTTAATACATGTATTTTATTATTCTTCATTACATTATTTCTCCCCCCTCCACCCCTCAGTGGTAAGACAGAATTGATTTACAGAAAAGAGTACAGAAAACACTAAAGCTCCTGGTAGAGGGAGAGAATTCAAGTGGGGAGAGAGAAGCTCTCTCTGTTTCTCTCCCGGTCTTTCCCCGTCTCCTCCTTTAGGCCTTTAGCCTCAGGGTATATATAGGTGTATGGGTTCCTTGGCCAGGAAACGAATGGATACAGTCCCTTCCGCAGGGAGCAAGGTGAATGAGTGTATCAATGAATGGATACAGTCCATTCATGGAATTGAGGTCTAGGAAATTCACAAGAAATTGACCTAGGCATAGGAAATGGGGGTTCCACATTTAGTCCTAAGTGTAAAGTGAAGGAGACACCAAGGCACAGGT